>NQII01005307.1:33667-121048 GCA_002778355.1 Clitarchus hookeri
AATTTATTCCCACCAGGTGTCTCCCAGTGACACAGCACGGAGTAGCCGGTCTCCACTTTCTCTCACACAATAACCTTTCTCTTATTCATTTGTGCTCAGATCGTAGTAGTGACGTGTTTACAATTATATTTTCAATAATTAAGTGTACTTCTTAATTAACTTTATTATTGATCGCAAAGCTGTAATTGTTTGTATTTCCATTTTATTAATATTTATTAAATTATCTAATTTTATATTCCGTCATCGTCCACAGAGCTCCATGCCTCTTCCACTAATATACCACATCCTCACGCACTTACAATAAGTTATAGTTATTTTTTTCTAATACTATAATCACTAGAAATACTTTTTATGGCAAAACAACGTTTGCCGGGTCAGCTAGTATATATATATATATATATATATATAGATTGATTCCCTTCTTTCTACACTTGCCTAAAGAAAAGGTTTCATTGTAGGACATCAGTAAATGTGGTTTCTTTTTTTGCATGGTAGTTGGATGTGGAGTTTTTCAAATAAAACACACCTAACTGAAGTGTAGTTTTGTCATAAAAAACATTAATGGTTATCTTTGACCACCTTTAAAATTCCTGATGTATGTTAGTGGATTGTGTGTGAATATAGAGCCGTGACTACTGTAATGAAGATTATTTTGGGCAAAGAGGCAGAACTGATGAGAGTCTGAGGCTCTTTATCTGATTTCTTGGATACAACTATGATTTAAGCACAATGATCCATCTTTGCTGTATGGAAATAAAGTGTTCAGTGTAATAGGGCAGTTGAAATAAANATAAAGTGTTCAGTGTAATAGGGCAGTTGAAATAAAGGGAATGAGCTGAAATTTGTTGTTTTGCTATACACTATAATTAAATGAGGCTGGTGCAAAGTGGAGCTGTTTGTGGACCCAGCCTGCTTAAAAAGCACCTGAGAAGAAGCAAAATTAAAGAAAGAAAATGCTAGTATCTTGAGAAATCTTCATTCATTACATACCACTTTGTATTGAATTTCTTAGNAAAATTAAAGAAAGAAAATGCTAGTATCTTGAGAAATCTTCATTCATTACATACCACTTTGTATTGAATTTCTTAGCTCCCAGTGACAGGGATGTGTGGGGCTAGCAGCTATCATGGACTTATGAAGCATGTGTTGTTGCAGGGAGAAGATGGCATTTTTCACACGGGTCAACGTCACGGTGCCGGTACTACCCCCGGAGGAAGATGCGGATGCATGCGAGGACAGTCGACAGGTGGAGGGGAGGGGATGTGAGGAGGGAAGGTACCATTACGTCGTGGACAGGGTATTGGGCGTCGAGGTGTGACCAACCCGCCGTTGTTGTCCTGCGTCTCTGTTTTTGCCCACCGATGGTCTGGAAATCTGCAGCTGGACTGCGTGCGCTTCTTGACGAGTGGATTCGCTGTCCCGTGCTCACCAGTCAAGTTTTAATACTCATTGTGAGTAGTGTGTGATATGTGTTAGATGAACAGCAAATTCTAAATTGTATAAAAGTATAAGAAAAGAACTAAATTATGTGCTGGCATTCGTATGTATAAAATGTTACATTCCTTGTAAATTTACACAACTGGAATAATATTCAGAATCTTGGAGCAGTAGTAATGAATAATTTAATATGTTTATTTTTCATTTATATATTTACATTTTGTGTTGTAGCCACCAAATTTTAAAACTAGTTTTGGATTATTCCAAATGGAGAATATTTAAAATTCATACCTTGTACAGTGTAGGTAAAGTCATATTTTTAGATGCTCCTCGCTGAAACTAAGGTGCCTTTAATAAGACACACATTTATCACACGACATATTCTTTGTGCCTTTCAGAATCCATCCACAGCAAGATTCAAAAGTGAGTCAGTATTTAAAACTTTACCCAATTTAAAGTGTATATTTTCCAAGTGAATGTTATGCTTGAGTAACTGTTATTCTTGAAGTACTGTAAACTTTAATTCTGCAAAGAAATAAAGTGTATTCTCTCATGTTAGATCTGATTAGTTGAATATTTAAGTTTCAAAACTTGTTTGCCAAATTTTTATATGTATTTTGTTTTGTTATTAAGTTCACCAGAATTTCCCATGCAGTGTTGTTTATCAGAAGTGAGTTCACAGTAATTAGTTATGATTGTGAGTCAAATAATGATGTTGTTGAGCAGTANCAGTGTTGTTTATCAGAAGTGAGTTCACAGTAATTAGTTATGATTGTGAGTCAAATAATGATGTTGTTGAGCAGTATTATTACATGCATGCTTCTCTGCTGAAACAATATCAATAACTAGCAAGTTTCTCGTGATCTGTTGTACTGTTCACTCGTAATTTTTTTGGCTCGCATAATCAGCTTTCACATCACTGTAAAATATGTTTTTAAGTGTTATATTAAATTGTTTTTAAATATATTTTGTTCATCTATTTAAATTGTACATCTTTCGGTTTGGGAGCGGCCTTAACTTTTTACTGTTGAAAGGTTTAATATATGTGATAAACTTGCTGGTCACTGGGTGAATCTGGGCACGTCGTGATGCCATTGTTTTACAGGTGACAGCAATGGGTATGAGTTTTTTAATTGTAACTTTTTTTTTCATAGAAGACATTGCGGTATTTGTCTATTGTAAATGTAAAATATGTACAGTATTTTTTGTGTATTTAAAAAATCTTTTTAACATACTATGTTATGTTCTGTGTAACAAAGCCTTTATTGTTAAAACTCTCTTGTATATATTCAATTGCCACAGTAAACTAGAATGTTATTTATGATATTTTGAGATTTTTTATTTCATTTGTTACCATACTACTTTTCTGATGTTTATAATTGTCACCCTGGGAAACCAAACAAGTCTTCCAAATAATGACATCCCAGCCTGGTGTTCTTGGCCTCTCTTGGTCATCATACATAATGTGAGTTTCAAATAATGCAAAGCCAATTTTCAGTGGGTTTTTGTGGGAAAATTGGAGGATCTCTTATTTGAATATTAATTTATTTTAAGAGATGTACACATCTGATTAAATTGGTACTCTTGAAGGCCCATACAACACCCCTTGGTCGGGAAAGAATGCGTAAGCACCAAACTCAACTCCTGCACTACGCTTACTCATAGCGAGCGGAAGTCAGTCTTATGGAAAAATCGTAAGGATATGGTTTTGAATTATTAATTATTCAATGTTGTAGAGAAACAAATCTTGGTGGCCATATTTCTGTGGTGTTTGGACAGAATGTGGCAAGTCCAAAAACACTGTTTTGAGATAATAGCATTTTTATTTTCAGTCTACTTTCTTAAAACACAAATCAAGTACAAATACAAACTCGAATGGAAAAAACATACACTATCACCTTTTTTTAACACTGATTGCCACCGTACTTTCCGTAATATGTGTGTTTTGTCAAGGTCTTTTTATTGAATTGATCCCTTTAGTTTAATAAGATAAAGAATATAAGATATTTTATAAAACTATCTATGGAAGATGTTACAGTCTCGCAAGAATAAATCTGATGCACATGCCCAGAATCAAAATACAGCTGTGTATCATATTGATGCACATAGTGGTTCAACTGTCAACGATATGCATGAGTTGATGTGGTCACCTTGTAGAATGTGTTAAATTAAGTAATAATAAAAATTAAACGAAGATACTATATTCTGATCAAATACTTGACCACTGTTCAAACAAGTAACATTCTAGTGACATTGTCACAAATAATGTTTTAAAACCAATTTTTAAGTTTGTGCAAAAGTATATGAAGGAAATAGGTACAAACTAATTTTGTAGAGTTCTCATCACTATGTCATAAAGCTGCAATATCCACTGAGTAATCAAGTCCTATGTAAAACCCATAATACACAAGGTCAAAAAATTCTAAAACCGAAAAGAGGTGGTCATGTTTCTTCTTTTGAATCTTAACTGGCTTATACGCAATGGGCAGGTTCATATTATATAACACAGACTGCTGTCCTTTTCTCCTGATACTGCCGAATCTGAAAAGTTCTTCAATGTTTAATAAATATTTGAACTGGAATATTCCATAATCCTTAGTGACACGCAACCAAAATATACTGTGCCAAAGAAACAATGTGTTTGCTATGTCCACTCTTCTCTTCACAAAAACGTCCTTCAAAAGGCTTAAAAAAGAAACCGAATCATTCTGACTCATTGGAATCCCACTGAAATGATTTGCTGACATTCTCTCAGCCATCATCCAATCTTGTGGAACAACTACAGTACCCTTGTGACTCTTCCTAGCCCTTTCAATGAGGACATGATCTGAATCACACCCCAGGTGTGCGAGTCTTGGAACTAAGTATTTGTGATTTATTTCCATCAATGCAATGCCCTCATGCCACATGTAACAAAATTTTGCCTTTAGTACAGTTCCGAACCGTAAAGTTAAAAGTCCATAACTTCTGTTTATAAAATGAAATACTTGATGTTGAGTCTGGGGTTTGCTAACATTGTTGCAAATCGCATACAGCTACTACAATCTTTCCCTCCGAATTTGCAGCCACTAGGGATTTTTCCTACTTTTTTTTTTCTGCCTACTNCCAAACATTGTTGCAAATTGCATACAGCTACTACAATCTTTCCCTCCGAATTTGCAGCCACTAGGGATTTTTCCTACTTTTTTTTTTTTGCCTACTGCAAGATAGTATGACAAATTGTAGGACTCAAACTGTAAGCCTTTGTTTATTTATGTGAGTGTAATTAGGGAATAACACATTTTAAAATATTCTACAATTTTGGGCAGGGAAAATGGATGCGCCATGTTTGTGTGTCTGCGACATCAGTATACATGTTCGACTTCGTTGTTTACGTGCAAATGCCTTTGCAGGTAACGTGTGCATTTGGAATTTTTGTTATATTTCGATTCGGAGGATTTTAATGTTATTGCTGTGTCGTAGAGCACCAGTAAGTGTTGCATAGTTCCGCTAAGCATAAATACAACTAATTGTACTCCTCATAAGATACCTACGAATAGTTAAGTGAAAAAACAAAGCATGAAACGTGCCTAAACGCAGTTCAGAACTGTTGAACACTATGCATTTTAAGACAAAAGTACATGTTTTGTGCATGAATCATTGAGTAAATGTATTTTCTTACCGTAAATCCACTGGCCTAATCTGCAACGCAGTAATGTTAATTTTAAAGGCTGTGCCTTATGGCCAAAGAGAAATTGTCTTGACGTTTCTTAAAAACTTGTGGTTTACACTCTGAAAGGTATGTTTTTTTGCACTTTGCTATTAATATCTGAAAATGTCCTTTGTCAATTATAAAATACCAATAATTTTATTGTTAAAAATGGCTTCATTATTTTGAGGTTATATGCTCCTGTTTATGCCCATTAACATAGACCTACATTAAAAATATTTATTTAATAAAATTGGTGTCAAGCTCATTTAATTTGTAGAGTCTTAATCTTATTTCTAGCTTGTAGGACTCGTTTAAAAAAAAAAAGCTTGGGGTCTGGGATTGCAAAATTACATTACTATTTACAGTTAACTCTCGTACTGAAAACGCATTTACCGATAAACTGTATCCGCAGTTAATTCTCAGTAGTCCCTGCAAAACTTATATAAACAATGATAAAACTACCTGCTTGTATAACTTATCGAATATTGCATCAATAGAATTATATTTCTGCCCCATCACCTAAGATTTCCCACAATGATCGTTTTTTAAGCTGATTGTTTATGCATACGTCTTCTAGTAACTGGATGTGAAATATGTCGAGCGTGCTGCCGTTTAACACTTCTGTGGCGGGGTGCCAGTGCGAGTCTGGCTTGTTACTGGCTGTTCACAGTAAAGTGAGCACTTTTGAAGCCCTAGTTACTTTTTCCTTTCAGCCATATTTTATGGTTTTTTGTATAAATATGGTCATTTTAGTAATAAACACGGTTTGTATATTCCACTGCACCCGGAAGTTAACGTCTACGGCTAAAATAAAATATATTTATTGATTATTATTCCAAATGAGTGGGCTTTCTGAAGTGCTCTCTTTACTGTGAATAGCCTATTCCTCTTACACGCCTCATGAAAGGGGAAGCGGTTACCTAGCAACTAGTGTGGTAACCCCCTCTTCTCTCCCCTCTCTCCTCTACCCTCTACCTTCTCGTCAGGTTAATGTCCTCTTGTGTTGTGCTACTGTTGTGTGTTGTGGTGTATGCTTGTGCTAATTGATAGTGTTCAGGAACAATTTACATAATAACTTAAATCACCCAATTCAGTAATCTGGGTTATGTTTTTTCCCAACTGCCTATACAATGCCACAATTGTGTAGATGTCTTATATTCACTCTCTCCATGCTTCACCATATCTCACCATTACTACTCTGACTGTGTTTATTTGATTTTTAAAATATTTGGTCAAAAAACAAAATTGTTTGAGCTTGTAGTCGAATTGCATAATGTTTGTGTATTGGGAGGNTTTTTAAAATATTTGGTCAAAAAACAAAATTGTTTGAGCTTGTAGTCGAATTGCATAATGTTTGTGTATTGGGAGAGGGGGGAGGGGGGTTATATGCTAATTTGTTGAATGTTTAGGAATTGCTAAGATTAATGATGGAATGCGACATTGTTTAGCTAAGTGAAAACTTTAACATTTGACTTTACAATTTGATTAAACGTTTGCTTTCCGACATGTTGTTTATTATGGAACTTGACAAAATCAAACTATCAAAAGTAAAGTCAAGCACACTTGACTTTACTATTTCGAAAAGTTGAAATTTAAATTCAAGTTCAAGCAGCTATTTTGCCTAGAATCTAACAGAGGTTATGTGGAATGAGTGTAATTTTATTATTGGCCGGTTTTCAAGCTCGTCTAAATTAAATAAATGGCAAACAAATATATTATGGCTAGGAGATATATGAATTGATAACTTTGAATAAAATAAACAAGTTAGTTTTTGCTTTGAAATGAATTTCTTATATAAATTTAACCCTATTTAAAAAAAAGGTACTTAAATGGCATTCCTGGATAATATAATAATGATTTACATAACAAAATACACATTGTATATGCTCTCAGAACCAATTTTCAATGGTCTGAACTTTGACTTTACGATTGTATTGTCTATTGGTGGTTTCGTCAAAGAAAAGGAAAGGTAAAGTCGAATGCTAAAGTTTTCTATTATGCAAGGGTCAAATCTACTCGTAGATAAAGGTTAGAAGAGTCTACGGTTCCAAGAAGCAAGTTCATCTGTGATGCTGCAGTAGAATTCTTTTTACAATATCGCAATTGCGATACTATAATTATATTTGAGAGCAACAATTTTTTGCCTGTCGCAACAAAAGATATTAAACGNTTTTTAAAATATTTGGTCAAAAAACAAAATTGTTTGAGCTTGTAGTCGAATTGCATAATGTTTGTGTATTGGGAGGGGGGGGGTGGTTATATGCTAATTTGTTGAATGTTTAGGAATTGCTAAGATTAATGATGGAATGCAACATTGTTTAGCTAAGTGAAAACTTTAACATTTGACTTTACAATTTGATTAAACGTTTGCTTTCCGACATGTTGTTTATTATGGAACTTGACAAAATCAAACTATCAAAAGTAAAGTCAAGCACACTTGACTTTACTATTTCGAAAAGTTGAAATTTAAATTCAAGTTCAAGCAGCTATTTTGCCTAGAATCTAACAGAGGTTATGTGGAATGAGTGTAATTTTATTATTGGCCGGTTTTCAAGCTCGTCTAAATTAAATAAATGGCAAACAAATATATTATGGCTAGGAGATATATGAATTGATAACTTTGAATAAAATAAACAAGTTTGTTTTTGCTTTGAAATGAATTTCTTATATAAATTTAACCCTATTTAAAAAAAGGTACTTAAATGGCATTCCTGGATAATATAATAATGATTTACATAACAAAATACACATTGTATATGCTCTCAGAACCAATTTTCAATTGTCTGAACTTTGACTTTACGATTGTATTGTCTATTGGTGGTTTCGTCAAAGAAAAGGAAAGGTAAAGTCGAATGCTAAAGTTTTCTATTATGCAAGGGTCAAATCTACTCGTAGATGAAGGTTAGAAGAGTCTACGGTTCCAAGAGGCAAGTTCATCTGTGATGCTGCAGTAGAATTCTTATTAAAATATCGCAATTGCGATACTATAATTATATTTGAGAGCAACAATTTTTTGCCTGTCGCAACAAAAGATATTAAACGNAATATCGCAATTGCGATACTATAATTATATTTGAGAGCAACAATTTTTTGCCTGTCGCAACAAAAGATATTAAACGAATGCTCTTAGACGTACTGGAATCAGGGACATGCACTAGATTTTTACTTCAATTATCTTCAGAATAAAAATGAGTCGCCATCAGGCATAGTTTTACAGATATAGTACTACATATTAACATGTTCAGTGATTTTCAAAAACTCGAAGATCGTGTACAAAATCCGGAAGTTTTAATTCGGACTTAGGAAATTAGAGGATAAAGGATGGTGCAGGTTTGGATAAATGATATAATAGCAAGAGTATAAAAATTAGCTGAATTTTGCAAGTCTTATGTTAAACTTATAAAATAATTTTTATATTCCAGTGCAAGTGTGGGAGTGTAAAAAAATGTACACAATGAAGCTGTACTTTATAGTATAGTGTTATAATCATATTCTCATTTTCTTTCAAAGAGAGTACATCGGTAAATGCTAAATACTCGGCTGTTGGGGTACATATCTGAGCAATAAATGCGAAACGTTGCCTCGCAACACTCGATAGTGAGTGCCATGTCGCATTTATACAAGATAAGAAATTATGAAAAAAAAAAAAAAAGCTGTATACAAGTTTAAATTTTACACTATACAAAGAAACATTAATTCGTAATATCATGTACAAACATTGTTTCACAATTTAAACGTTTACATATACAAACCTTTCTCTGTTTGTATATTTACGATGTTGAGACAATACTGGCCTTGATGTTCATAGTTACTTCCAAGTTTTCTGAAGCCCTGCTTAAGTTCTTCTTTTAAGCAATTCCTCCACTTCATGTAAACAAAAATTACACCAAAGGAACAACATACCACATTTGTGCACACTCAGTTTAATAATACTTTGCACCATAACTTTTTCTTACTGAGTATTAACACCACACCTTTTTTCTTTCTGTCCTTATTCTATTAATTATACGTGATAGTTGCAATTTATAGCTAAAATTTAAGCAATTGTNACCTTTTTTCTTTCTGTCCTTATTCTATTAATTATACGTGATAGTTGCAATTTATAGCTAAAATTTAAGCAATTGTTAAATTTAACCAAACATAAGATACTTTTATGTTAACAGAAGTATTAAATGCATGTAATAAGCCTGAATGGCATTTTTAAGAAACCACAACCAAACACATCATACATGGTGTGATTTTTCAAAGGTTTGAATCAAATAGTGTGTAGATTCTGTGAATAGGATAAAGTGTATTTCATCACTGTGATTGTTAAAATACAGCTCACAAAGGCTTGAAACACAAGTAGTTTCACTAGCTTACACAAACAAGTAACTGAATACTTCACATCCTGCGATAAGGTTATCAAGATGCATCAGCATTCAGTAACTGTGAGCCCTTCCTTTTCTCCCTCCCACTTCATCGCCACACTAATGAATAGGCAGACAGTGACGAACGAAACCAGCAGTGTTCCATGCCATAAGGTACAAAACATCTCCACCCAGCATGATCTTAAGCATATTTCTCACGACTTCAAAATGGACTGCAACAGGGAAAGTTCCCATATACCNGTCGTCGAATCGGTTTTAGTCACCTGGCAACCCAGAGGGGAGGAGGCACATGTCCTTGATAAGCATCCCCCACCAGCTTGGCTCTGATCAGAGTTATCAATTCTTGAACAGGGAAAGTTCCCATATACCTTCAGATTGCTTAACCAATTTCTTAACTCTGAAGGAATTCAAGTTGGTGGGAGGTGGCATTCATCAGATTTGCCACATGATCAGANAACAGGGAAAGTTCCCATATACCTTCAGATAGCTTAACCAATTTCTTAACTCTGAAGGAATTCAAGTTGGTGGGAGGTGGCATTCATCAGATTTGCCACATGATCAGAAATGTCCTGCACTTCTCTCAATTACTGACCAACTGCATAGAAATTTGCTTTGTCCTGTTCTGCAGCACTTGAAATCCATACTTCAAGATTCCTGGATTGTCAATTGTAGAGATCTAATGCGTCTCACAACACTTGTTTATAATATGATTTTGCAATCGACCACAACATACAATACCAAGAATTGGAATTTTTCTACTGAAAGGAGCACTCAGACCAAGACTTTTCTGAAAACAAGAGTGGATTATTCTGGTTCATTTACCATTATATTAGCCAGGACTAGGAAACATACAACTTTTAAAGCATATGTTTGTTTGTCTTGCTACTAAAGCACTCTATTAGAAGTTGGCATTGTCTCTCAATATTGATGCCTTTCTGGCTGCACTGCAGATTAATGGCACATCATGGGCTGTGTCAAAAACTTTTCAGTTTTTGTGGAAGAAAATTTGTTTTGGTGCCAGCAACCAGCTGAAGGAATTGTATGCTTCCCTTTTCAGCACAATCAAAGATGACACCTTCAAACAGGCATTGCGCATTCAACAAATCACTTTGCAATTTGTAATATAATAATATTACAGTTTAGTATGTTCACTATTTTTTATTTTTGGTTAGTAAACACTCCCATTATGAGCTAAATTTAGCTTTTGGTTAATACAAGGTTATGTCACCTTAATTTCTAGGATTTAGCTAGATTTNTATCCAACAAATCACTTTGCAATTTGTAATATAATAATATTACAGTTTAGTATGTTCACTATTTTTTATGATTTTATATGTAACTCAAATTTAATAATATTGTAATTTAACATGTAAATTTAATTTAAATTTTTATTTTTCGTTAGTAAACACTCCCATTATGAGCTAAATTTAGCTTTTGGTTAATACAAGGTTATGTCACCTTAATTTCTAGGATTTAGCTAGATTTTTTTGTATGTTTATTGATTTGGTTGCCAAGGCAACATGTTTTGCATTTAATCTTAAGGAGTGCTTAGCACAATAGAGCAGTTTTTTTCCCTTTGGAGATTAATTTAAGCCCAGGTTTATCTCTCACGATGGCAAGGTCTATGACCTTTCCCGTGATGTGCAAACGACAACTTATCATGTATAAGATGTTTCGCTTCTTTTTGGTCCGACCATTGTAAGGAGTAGAAGAGTCTGGAGATAGCTCCAGTTTCCGAGGTGTCAAAACCTGCATTNTCCCTTTGGAGATTAATTTAAGCCCAGGTTTATCTCTCACGATGGCAAGGTCTATGACCTTTCCCGTGATGTGCAAACGACAACTTACCATGTATAAGATGTTTCGCGTCTTTTTGGTCCGACCATTGTAAGGAGTAGAAGAGTCTGGAGATAGCTCCAGTTTCCGAGGTGTCAAAACCTGCATTACTGTAGTTTTATTTTGTTTTGCGAACCCAAAATGTTGTCAAAGGTCAGGATAGGGAGCGTGAACTCAAACAAGCGCTCACTACGGAGAATATTAGTGTGAAAGCTGTCGACACATCCCGAAGTACGTGGCATGCCCTAAGCGTCATGACTGGCGTCCTCTTGAACTACGCGACTGGGTCCAGCTGCAGTGAGGTCGCAGAGACATAAGCCCACCTCCAGATTGCCTGAGGTCGATAACACATTATTTCCTTCTCAGCCAAGATTACCATATGAAGTTGTAATTCATTTAAAGAT
The DNA here is from genome assembly GCA_002778355.1 of Clitarchus hookeri. Classification (NCBI taxonomy): domain Eukaryota; kingdom Metazoa; phylum Arthropoda; class Insecta; order Phasmatodea; family Phasmatidae; genus Clitarchus; species Clitarchus hookeri. Next base: position 45,403 of record NQII01005307.1, read on the forward strand.
GGTCTAATTATACCCAGAGCCATTTGTATAGCATCTCAATTTCTCCGACCGAGTTCAGTTGATTTCAAAAAAAGTTTAGTTTCATTTAACTATTTCAAACAGTAATCATCTTTATCCAAGTCTGGACATTTTTTTTAGTTAATCAAGATTTGCCTAAGTCAGACGGATTATTAAGAATTTTTTTGATATTGATAGAGCGACTGATGGACATTTTAGTTATTTGATTTGATTTCCTCCCTTGATAAAAGTGTGTAGAGTGAGTGTAGGAAAATTAATCTAAGTAATATTCTTCAGCAATTCATTCAATTTTGGTCACACCATTAGCAAATTTTTTACTAAACATTACAGCGAATTCTAAGATATCTTTTTTGATTAGATATCCAATTAAATGCATTTATACTTTCAATTAATTATTTTATTTGAGTAGTGTTGGAGTGTATTGTGTCATATTTGAAGTGTTTTTCTAAATATGTGGCTTTATGGTTTATTGTTTGATTTGGCGAGGCATACTCTTTAAAAAGTGTATTTATTTTTCAATTGCTAAGGCGCCCAATAACAAAACCAAAAGCCAGACGATCATATACACAGAAGAGCCAAAAAAACTGGTACACCTGCCAAATATCGTGCAGGGCCCCCGCGAGCACACAGAAGTGCCGCAAGACGACGTGGCATAGACTCTACTAATGTCTGAAGGTATGCAGGAGCCAATTCACATCATGAATCCTGCAGGGCAGTTCACAAATCCATAGGAGTGCGAGGCGGTGGAGATCTCTTCTGAACAGCACGTTGCAAGGCATCCCAGATATGCTCAATAATGTTCACATCCGTCGGAATGCACAATGGACATGAATAGGTGCAGGTGATCGGATAGGATGCTTACGTATCTGTCACATGTCAGAGTGGTATCTAGATGTATCAGGGGTCCCATTTCACGCCAACTGCACACGCCCATGCCATGACAGAGCCTCCACCAGCTTTCACAGTCCCCCATGGATTCATGAGGATGTCTCCATACCCGTACACGTCCATCCGCCCGATACAATTGGAAACGAGACTCGTCAGACCAGGCAACGTGTTTCCAGTCATCAACAGTCCAATGGCGGTGTTGGCGGGCCCAGGCGAGCCGTGTCATGCAGTCAACAACGGTACACGAGTGAGCCTTCGGCTCCGAAAGCCTATATCAATGATGGTCCGTTGAATAGTTCGCACGCTGGCACTTGTTGATGCCCCAGCATTGAAATCTGCGTCGATTTGAGAAAGGGTTGCACGTCTGGCACGTCTAATGATTCTCGACAGTCGTAGTTTGTCCCGTTCGTTCGCGATCTTTTTCCGGCCGCAGCGATGTCGAAGATTTGATGTTTTACCGGATTCCCGATATTCACTGTACACTTGTTAAATGTTCGTACGCGAAAATCCACATTTTATCACTACCTTGGAGATGCTATTTCCCATCTCTCGTGCACCGACTATAACACCACATTCAAACTCCCTTAAATCTTGATAACCTGCCATTGGAGCAGCAGTAACCGATCTAGCAACTTCGCCAGACACGTGTTGTTTTCATATGCATGCCTATTTCAGTTTTTTTGGCACTCCGGTGTATATTATTTTGAACCAGTTTGTTAATATTGAATTGATTGACATCACAATTGATAAAGTCTAGAAATATGTGATTTGATTCAATTTTGAAAATCCCGATTCACAGACACATATCAGGCGGTTCTGCAACATGCTGCTTCTAAGGTAGTTCCTAGTGACTTTTGGTTTAGAAAATGACATCTCAACATAAGCAGTAGTCACCAGCACAATAATCATTTGTAGTTTCTTCAAGTTCCACCGGAGTAGCATACCCACAAGTCAATGGCTGCTGAGAGCCAGAAAAAACTACAAGGTGCAACTCTGCATTGGTAGAATCAATAAGAAGAATTCGTGGCCACATGGGAGCAGCTACACAGGCGCCTCGTCAAACAGTTCTCCAGATCAGAAGTACTTGACAATCTCACCACAACCTTCTACAGTACCCAGCAAGTCCAACAGGATAATGTATAAATCTTTATAAAGCGAAAGCCATAAATGTTCCGGAGGCTTTCCCCCGAGGGAGAAGAACAGACCTGCATCGCCACAATCCTACACTTTATATAACCCTATTTCGACAACACTTTCGGGCACCCAAGCCCCAAGAAATCGAAGAGTTAGTTTAGTCGAGAGGGCAAAGGGATACGAGCAGGACGATAGAGCTGCACACCCAACATCTACTGACAAATCCCGAAAGCCACCAGTTACCGAGGTTAAAGCCAAAGAGGTCCCACCACCACCACCCAAATGTGAGCTGCCAAAATGCAAGGACTGCCACGAGCGGCATTTCCACTGTGACTGTATCTATCAAGAGTATATGACAGCCAGAAAAGAGGCCGGAATGCGATTAAGTACAGCTCCACAGAAATCGGATTCAGGCAAGCCTTCGGGAAACGGGTAAGCCAGGAGAGCAACAGGGCCACCGCTCCCGACAAAACAGAATGGGCCATCTGCTTAAAGAACGGCCACCACACTTACCTCCTGAGTAGGGATGAGCCAAACAGTTAATTTAATGTAACGAGTTCCATCGTTCCAGTTCCAAGTAACATGTTCCAGTAACGTTTTTGTGACAGGTTACTGTGAAACATTTCTCACCTCTCCCGATGTTTCGGGATATAACAATTACATTGTTCACTATTCTAAAGCTTGGCGTTCCGTGAAATAACATCTGTGCATGCGCACAGTTACAAATAGAGACGTTCAAAAAAATAATTTTATGCATGCGCACAGTTACAGGCCGAGACATTCTAAAAAAATAACGTTTACGCATGTGCACTGTTGCCATCTGAGACGTTCCAAAAAATAACTTTTATGATTGCGCAGTAGTCAGGCGTTGGTTTAAGTGAGGCAATCCAAGACTTTCCAAAAATAATGGTATAAACGATGGAATGTGGTACTCTTGTAACACGTTACCAAACTGTAACAGTTTTTTATAACTGTTATCTTAAATAACACTCATATATACCTCTGAGAGTCTTGATGCAATGGGGAAATGCACGTGCACTAGCCATGTTAGATACTGCCACCACTGCCAACTTTATTCGCACAGGAACCCTGAGAGAGAGAGAGAGAGAGAGAGAGAGAGAGAAAGAGAGAGATCATGATATCCTTCAGCCCCTGGAAGCCTCAGTCCAGTTGGTGCAACAAGGCCTCTATCTAAATACCAGGGAACAAATCATCCTTCAAGTCAGTATTGTTGGTATTCAAGCCGACACAACCTTCATTGTCGCTTATCAGCTAGAAGACCCCATTATTCTAGGCCAACCATGACTTGAAGATCAGAATTACATCCTAGATTATGGCCAAAGGCAAATCTACCTGGAGCACCAACCACTGAACTGTATCCAATGGGTAACACTGCTATATGCAGACCTAGTGCAGACAGTCGCCCCTATGCTAATCAACCATCAAATCAAAGAGCAACAGCTCCAGCAATTTACGGAGGTTCTCAATGCCCATGCTACAGTGTTCCAAGCCACTAACCCACTAAAGCAATCTATTACACTTCAGCACGAGATCAGCCTCACAACTTTCGCAGAGGTGTACGACCGACTGTTCCTTCTCTCAGCCAAGAAACAGGATATCATCAGAAAACAGATCCAAGAGATGAGACAAAAGGATATAGTGGAACCGGGTCGATCACCATATAAGGCCCGTCTAGTAATGGTACCAAAGATAGGCGATGATATGCTGTTTTGGGTTGATTATTCCAACCTCAACAAAAAAATTCAGTCATTCACCTAAAGCACACCTTATGAGACCTCGGTGAAGCTACCATCTTCTCCACCATTCATATGTGCAGCAGGTACTGGCAGATACCTCTGCGCCCTGACTCGAAGACCTACACTGCTTTTACCACTCCTGACGGAGAGCAGTTACAGTTCAGAATAATGTCATTTAACTTTTAAAAAATGCTCCAACCTCCTATCAAAAAATAATGAACTCCATCATCCTGGTAGGGTACGTAGGAAAATTCTACACAGTGTATCTAGACGACATCATCGTCTACTCTAATAACTGGGAAAAGCACATCATCCACCTGAATTTTGTTTTTGACAGATTGAATATCCATGACCTTACCGCTAAACTGGACAAGTGCTACTTTGGTCATAGTACCATTAATTACCAGGGACACATGGTATCAAAGGAGGAGAACTACCTCCAGGAGCAAATGGTCCCAGCCATTCTGGAGGCAACCCCATCTGCCAACGAGAAACAACTGAGGCAGTTCACGAAATGCTTACTAAAGGCCATCATTGGGAATGGAGAGTGCTTCAGGTACGAGCCTTCGAACCACCGAAAGAGGCCTTTCGACACCTCAATATGCTCTACCGACCACAAGCCGACTTACCATTCATCCTACAACCTATGCCAGCAATCAAGGTCAGGGAGGCATCCTTTATCAAGAGACACCACATTGTAAGAATCGTTTCATCTGTTACAGCATCACCCTGCTGAGACCTACTGTAGAGTGATATGACACACACGAGTAAGCATGCTTGGCTATTGTATGAGCAATACGCAAATACAGGTGTTATCTATAGGACCAACCCCTTATCATCCCTCAAATAACCAGGCGCTCACATAGCTACAAACAGCCCAAGACAAGAAAGCTAAGAAACATGGTGGACAATATTTTTACAAGAATTTGACTTCACACTCTAGCACTGCCTAGGACTAACAAAGGATCTTCCGGATGCACTGTTACTCTTCCCAGACAGGTACCATGAGACTCCCGCTCTCCATAGCTGGAAGAGCTTCTTACCACCGCATGCACCACGATGCACTACAATAACCTTGCAGCAAATCAAGTACACTAATAGCATGGATGTACTCATGACCGCTCAGCAGAATGACCCAGAAGCCAAGAACCTGGTACACAGCCAGCCCGACCAGTAAAACGAAGCCGATGGTATAATTTGGAGCCAACCCAGTGGTCAGAAAGAGTGGAAGTAATTGGGTTATCCATGCCCTGAAGCCTTCACTTTGCCAGAATTTTCACGACCACCCTCTGGCAGGCCACCCTGGAACGAAAAATACCACCCATGAGGTTACGAATAGGTACACCTGGGCTGGCATACATCAAGATCTCCTAGAGTATGTCTGCCAGTGTGAGCTCAATGCCTGTGCCAAGCCAGGGCAAGCTGCCAACTCATCATCAACTCCGAGTGAACACAAGGACCCATAGACCCAAGTTGCTTTGGACCTTGTGGACCCATACCCATGCAATACTATAGGGAAAAAGTACCCCCTTGTTGTCACCGACCTGTTTTCGAGGTGGGGTGAAGCCTTCCCACTACCTAACACACGAAGCTGGGACCCTCATTAAAAAATTTGCAGCAAGAATTCTTTTCTTGCTGGGGTTACCCACAATGTTTGCTCACATACAACGGGATACAATTTACCAGCAAGCAATGGTCCGCAGCCCGGCAGAAGTAAGAAGTTGAGACCTGGGCGACGCCTGTCTAATATCCCCAGGCCAACCCCACCGAAAGGCGCAACCAAGAGATAAAGAAAGGTATCCGGCTTCTCATCGGAGAAAATCAAGCCCAGTAGAACCAGTTTCTGCCAGAAATATCTTCTTCACATTCCGAAGATGCAGAAACGAAGCCATCCGTTCTGTCCCCAGCAAGCTGCTTCTCGGAAATAACCTTTGCCGACCAGGATAATGGAAATGGGAGAAGCATCCTCATTCATACTCCAAGCAGAGGAAATATGCCTTCGGACCTTAGCTCTCAAGCGCAATGTGCAGCAAACCCATCGATGCTATATTCCCAGGAAATAGTGATGGGCTGGTTATGGAATCGAGAAGAGTCGAATCATGTGCCCAGGGAACCGAGACTCTTGATTCCAGATTCGAGTCCATGGGAACTTCTGCCGCTATCTGTGAGCAGCAGCATTACATGCAATAATGGAACATGTGGGAACCGATTACAAAATTCCTTGTTCGTTCGATGATACCAATTAGGGATGGGGCAAGTGACAAAATGTAGGAATTTGTATTCGAAAGATTCGTTTTATAAAAAGTATATTAAACCCTTAATATTTGGTTTTTTTACCCACTTTGTTATTTTTGATAAAATGTTTGAAGTTACTTTAAATGAGGTGTGATATTTAGAAGTGACTTTGTCACTTCCATAAGTAAATTCATATAAGCATCTAAAATACAATATTGTATGCATAGTTTAACCATAGAATTCGTCAACCTGTGTAAAAATAGAATGATACTAAATTACTTGTCAGAAATAATTATACCAAATAAAAAAATTGACTTTCCCAAAATTATGTTGTAAATGTTATGGCAAACATCAATTTATTTAAGGCAGAAAATCTCTATTAATACTATACTAATATTCAAATTTTATATTTGTTAATTAGCATTTGTAAAGCAGAAGTCATTCTGATGCTGCAGCCAAAATAATATACTACTATGCAACTAAAAACCTATTTCATGAAAAATTGTAGGGAAGTCCTTTGTATGATTTGATTTTTGGTGTGTATGCAAGATGGTATAAAAAGTATACTTGGCACAAGTCGCTCCTTTCCGCAAGGAACAGCTCATGCGCAAGGCAAAGTTTTTCTTGTTAACGACAAAGGAACGAAAGGTACAGGAGCGATGCAAGCACTCTTTGTCACGGCAGGCGCTTGCCAGGGTTCTCATAGATACACCAGCTGTCCGGGTGTTAACTTTAATGGTGGGTGCGTAGTTCAAGGCACCCATTTTGCTATATAACGGGCTTGATTCTGGCAGGTGGCCTGTAGGTCTGCCTCTCGGCGCTGCCATTGGGCTGTGCAGTCATTCGCTTCGCCCACTCTCTCTGTGCTCTGACGAACTTTCCAGGAACTGTTAGATCTCGAACTTGTAGGATTATGGCCGGTGATCGGCCCGTGGCCAGAATTCACACACCGTCGGATGGTGAAAAGGCAGTTAATTGGCAGGTTTTCGGCCCAGGTGGCATGGTTTTTGCCAACACGCAGGCACAGTGGGACAGTTGGCTTTTGAGGTACTGGTTTTCCGCGCTCTGTTGGATTAGCCTGCGGATGGTAAACAGCTGTGGTATGGCGCTCAACCCCCCACTACGTTCACAGGTCATGCCACTGTCTCCTTGTGAACTGTGTATCATTGTCTGTAAGTAGCATTCTGGGGTAACCCCACCAGGGGTAGAATTTGGCCTTTAGTATATGTGCGATGTTATGTACACGTGCACTGGAAACTGGCGATGCTTCTGTCCACCTGGATAATGAATCGCTTACCACCACAATAAAGCATTTTCCGGATGTTGTTCGGGGGTAAGGGCCCATTAATACCCATTAATATTGTTTAAAATGGTTCATTTGGCACTCGTGGCTGTTGTTGTGTCACCATCTGCGCAGTGGCTCTTCAAGTTATTTCACGTACACACCTGCGCATGTCCCATGTAGCTCCTTTCCAGTGAAAATGAGCTTGCACATTCCTTGTGTGTCTGCGCACTGTGGTTGTATGGCTAGCAAGTGAGCCTGGAGTTCGTTTAGCCTGATTTCGACTCCCGCTGGTGCCTCGATGTTATGGCAGCTAGCTATGCCCTCGCCAGATGTTCGGTGCGCGGCTGTTTTAGGGGGCAGTAGGTCATCCCACATGTATTCGTCCATTACTACTGTTTCGCTAGGCGTGCATGACAGTTTGTAAGCTTACTGGTTCTCGGATCCAGGAATGTGTTAAACTTAAATGTCGTACATCTGTAGAAGTAATGTCGACCAGGCTAATTTATGCCGTGCTTCCTTCATGGAGTAAAACCACACTAAACAGCGATTGTCTGTTCGCAGTGTAAAGCACCTGTATTCGAGGTAGGCTCAGTACCTCTTGATAGCCCATACTTCTGCCAGGCATTCACATTTTTTCATATCGTACCTGCGTTCTGTGTCTCCGAAATATGCACTTCTGAACTCTATGATGTGCCGCTCTTGATTCTCCCCGAGTTGGAAGAGAACTGCTTCCAATCCCTTTTCACTCGTGTCTGTTTGGAAGTACAGGTGTCTACTTAGGTCGTGGCTGGCTGGTGTGGGGCATTGTCGGAACCTGGCTTTCAACTCTGAGAAACATGTGTCATGCTCTACAGTCCACTGTTATTTCCGCTTGGGTGAAAGCATGTCTGTTAGTGGTGCTGTGAATATAGCAAACTCGCGGATATTTTCTCGCAGCCACTTTACCAACCCAAAGAATATTTGCAGTTGTTTGCACATACACAGCACCGCGTAGTAATTTATAATTGACAGCTGTTCAGGGGTGGGCCGGCAGCCAATCCCGTCCACCAGATGGCCGAAAAATTGTATGCGTGGTTTTCTTATGTAGCACTATCGGTTGGTGCAGATCAGTTCGTAAATGGATAGTCGTTTTAAAATTAGTGACAGGTGTTTGATATGGTCCTCTCATGTCTGGGACCATACCACTGAGTCATCCAAGTACGCGATGGAAAAGTCACCTAAGTACCCATCGAGTACTCGGACCATCATTGCCTGAAATGTTGCTGGCGCACATTTAAGCTAGAAAGGCATTGCACAAAATTGATATTTCCTCCCATCTTGTGCGGTAAAAATCTATTTTGGCCGGCCCTTTGGTTTGAGTGACACTTGCCAGTTCTCAATGCGAAGGTCCAGTGACATAATTATTTTTGGTTTGCCGAGTGTATGTAATGCAGCCTTAACAGTGATGAAGGGTGTTGATGCACTCTTGGTTGTTAGGTTGATGGGCCTAAAGTCTACGCAAAAATGCCATGTCCCATCCTATTTTTGGGGCTAGTATTATTTTACTATTATAATGGCTGTGTGTGTCTTGTATCATGCCTTTCGCGAGCATTTATCTGATTTGCTCTTTATGAACGTGCATTGATACAGATGGTAACTGCACAGAGCAGCATAGAGTAGTCGCTTGTGTTCTAGTTATATTTATTGTTCCGCTACTGTGGTGCGATTTAATGGATCGGCTGCTGCAAATACATCGCGCCGATCATGTAGTATTATTTGTATGGTGCTGCGAAACTCCAGTGGTACCGAATGATCATGTTTGTCCAGCTGAACATTGGATACACAAGTTGTGGGTTGTGGTTCGAGGTCGTACACAGTTCGTCGCTCTTTTTGGCCATAATGATTCCTACATGCTGCTGGCTATACAATGATGTTTTTCTCTGTGAGCCAGGGAATACATAATATGGCATCCTCCCATAGTACAGCTGACACGAGGACTGTAGTGGTAGTCTCCACATCATGTATTCGGTCAGTTATTATTCTTTCTCCCATGGTTTACCCCGTGTCCTGCCGTGTAGCGAGTTGTAGCACCTGTTTTGTTTGCATAAGTAGGTTTACGTCCACAAACTCAACATGCACAAAATTGTGTGATGCTGACATGTCGATCAAGGCATGGCATTGACGTGGACCACTCCTGCATAGTCTACCATTGCCACTGTAATCACATCAATGGCCCACAGCCTCTGCGTAAGTGAGGAATGCGGAACACGCACATCGTGCATCCCGATGCATATCCGCATCGTTCACTTGGGAACGGGTCATGACCCGATACCGAGCAATACAACCTAGTTCCTGCGGTTTCCCTAGGGAGATATGTGTAATTAGGATAGGAATCAAGTGTTAGAGTGTGCTGTAAATAGCATACAAATTTATCACACACAGGCAAATGTTCATGAAATTCGCCATTAGGGGATTGCGAAGTCATCGCACAATAAATTCACGCCACGTGCATATTGAATGAGGTGTAGAGTAGCAATACTAGGGTATTGGAAGTGTTCTATATAATTTTCCGAGTGCTATTGTGTGTCTAATAAGCCAATTAGTGATGTGGGAAATAATTAGTCTTTCTTTAAACCTGACCATTCCTGCCGTAGAGTGCCCCAAAAATTAACGTAACTAAATTTCTTCAGTGCTCTGCAAGGCACCGCATAATAATGTTTCGTATCTAAATTAGTGCTTAATTAATATCACTTAACTCTCTACAGGATTAGGAAACCCCACTCAGAACCTTTTTTTATGTGTATGTTTCAAGTTCAATGTTAATGAGGTCAGTTAATTAAATTACCTCGTAGAGTGGAGCGAGCTCTCGGCAAGGACGCAGCTCACCTTCGCCATTTCCGGCAGTCTGATTCCACAGGTCTTAGGTGCTGCATGTGCGTCGTGTGTCGGCGAACTTTCATACTTTGTTCTGAACACTTAACTGCAATAGGTTAATGTAGTTTACTGGAACTATTATTTATTTTACCAACAGTCTTCCCCACATTCGCAGCACCCCTCTGTCAGCTCAATATACCGCACTCTGAGATTTAATTACTCTTGTAAAATTTCGCTGAATTTTTGGTCTTATTTTTTTGTATAATGAAAGTCGCTGGTAGGCCTAGTGAGCCAGGTCCACTTTAATTTGCATTGCATACACCGTGTACACAATTCGGCAATGCAATTTATTTGAGTTAACCAAAACTTGCCAGTTCTCATTTAGTGTTGTATTTCGGGTCTTGGACCTATCCAGGAAATCATCGACGTCTCAAGGAGGTATCTTTAATCTATAAGGTAAAAGGTAATATTAAGACATGCTGGGGAACCTGAATACTCTGGTTATATATTATGTTTTCCTGTAAATTTTTACCATGTGTTTCAGGGGATACAGTCATGTGGTTGTTCGACTTACGATACTGAGAACTGTGACTTCGTGCTCACCCAGTGAACTGGTGACCATTCTATTCGAAATAGGAATATTGTGTAATATTCTCACTTTTCTTAATATAGTCCTCAGACGATGCCCGCATTACTATTCGCAACCGCTCAGGTAACATTAAATGGATTGCCCAGCTAGGACAGACGAACTTTTAATTCTCTATTGGTGCTACTTGACCAGAAAGAACATAGTCAATGCAGCCATTTTGTGGCGTAGGACAGGCCTGCGTGGGACAATAGACTCTGACATCACAGCCGACCGGTCATCAAGCGCACAACCTCCGCGCCATGGTAAACAACCAGACCGGGCTATATGCTACATGTGCGCGAGGAACCCACGAATGGTTAAAGCCGTTGCCTTCTGGTAAGATGGCCCACGATCACAACTAAGGAACGAGCTACCAGGTCACATCGACCGCGTGTTCCGTGTTCAACCATGTCGTGTGATATACAAAAGACTGCTGAGAAATGGAATACAATCCAACTGTACCATACACCTGTTGGAAGTGCGATCAGTGCGGAAAACCCCGAACACTCAATCGCTTCGACAAATATAACATATGCGCAGGTATATGCAGGTGCCCACCGACCGAATATGATGCATACTTCCTGCCTCCACAACCTTCCACAGTGGTCGCCTACCACTGCATGCGATCCACGTGTACAGGGATTGTCACAGACTCTGTACACTGTGCTACATACCAACAAGTAATACCTACGAGTTGCCTACACCACGCAGAATGGATTACACTGCGGCACCATCAGTTCCACCACCAGTTCTAGTGCTTGCAATGCATGTCACAGTGGAAAACATGTCAGCCAGAACTCCAAAAGCACGAGCTTCAGCCAGACACCGATGTGTACCCAAACAACCACCAGGGTTCAATGTGTCAAGCAGCATATTGTGTGAAACCCGAAAAGATGTGCATAAACTGCAAAGAGTGTAACGCGAGTTTTCACCCCATATGTGTGTCCACGGGGGAATGGCAGGCACTCCGTAATGGAACATTTAAGTGTAAACAGTATCAATAAAAGTATGCAGCCCAATACAGGACCATACAGGAACCCGCACGAACAAAAAGGAAAATTGATGTGTTCACCCAACCTGTGCTGAGATTACATTACCGACAAAACCAGTGAATGGAATTCATGCCACCCATGCCCACATGGCAGGGAATGATAGGAGCCTGCAGGGCAGAGTTCGAAACACCAGGACCATCATCCCCCGAGTACAGGACAAGCCTGACTGGGCAGAATTACATGACACCCGCCAAATTTCAGATATACTCAAACTTTTCTGGCCAGACAGCTGAGGACACACGTGCGTTCTTCAAAGAGTGCACTAACCAATTACAATAGTACAGGGTTAACTAGGAAGAGTAGGTGATCCATCGGGAACCAACTACTCGGGGTAGCGAAAGCATGGTGGTGGTCCGCCACAGAATACGACCTGTTGTGGGGACAATTCGAACGAAAATTTTCAGCTAGATACACGAAAACATATACCATGTTAAAACAACAGGTCACCCTGATTGCCGAGGAACAGGGTGCCGCCGAAGACCTGGACTTATTACTAAGCCGAAAGTTAAGTCTAGCCGACAGACATTATCCACATCTTCCGGAGGAAGATGTGCTTGAAACGATCGTGGAAACGGTGAGACAAGAATAACGACCGGCCTTACAGCTCATGGTGTTTAACAGAACACAACACTTCCTAAGAATAGACGTGAGTGTATCACAAGACTCAGAAAAGCGCAGGGCGGCAAATTTTAATTCGCGCAGTAAAGGCAGGTGGACAGATGCATGGAGCTGTCGCTACTCGGCCACCTGAGTTATACAGGGGGTGGCCAGTAGTTCATACAGTTAAATTTTATTGGTGCAGACTAATGACACCTGAGGATGTTGCTTTAGGGGTAAACAAATACTCGCATCCTCCGTTAGTTAACACACCAGGATTTTATTGATCTGAAGGTCACATAGTTATTACACACCCTGACGAGACTGAGCCCCCCTGCAAGTTGTTTGCCTGATGGGCTATTGGGCTGAATACTATGCGTCTGGGAATGTTGTTGAAGGGAGACGTTTGTCTACTTATCTCTGACTGCGGCTTTTGGTGAGTTGTCTTCGTTGGTAGCAAGGCCTGGTGAGTTGGGTGGCCCTGGTTCAGGCCCTCGGATTGGCTCTCGTTGGCGTGCTGTACTCAGCTGGCTCCTTCCTGCAGCTTAGACTGACTCTCTCGGAAGTCCAGGATTGTTTTCCCGGAACTTGTGCTTTCTCTGCGACCTCGGCTCGCATCCCCGTCCTCTCTGCTTCGCGCTGATCGACCGACGGTGAACAACTCCCTGGAACTGCTGCCTGGGCCGAGCCCGAACTCCGGCCCGTTGATGCGACTGCCTCTCGCCTAACTGCCTTCTCAGTCCACAACTGACTGCTCACGACTGACGACAACTGAAAGATCACAACTGCCCGACGATCACTGACTGAATGCCCGATACTGAATGCTCGCTCGCGACTGAATGACCACGAACCTTGGCTGCTCCCGAATTTAACCTGTCTCTCAATATATTCAAATTGGATGTCAGCAGTTTGCTTTGAGAGAAGTCGGGGCTTCCCTCCTTTCCTTCGCGCGTTTTTTGTATAGGATTTAGTGTCTCCTCAGCTACTCGTGTGCTCCAACTAGGTGTGGTGGGAGGGGTGCGGCAAGCGTCTCGGGGATTCCTGGCAGCTGTGTCTGCACTAATCTCGGCCAGGGGGTTACCCTGTTCCCTTCGCCGAGGGCTTTTATCAGCTAATTTTCGGTACTTTCCCTGTTTCCTTCGGCTGCGGTTCTTCCCAGCATATCCTTAAACCTGGGGACCTTCCCGTAGGTTAGTTCTCAGGGTGTGAATACAGCGCAATTCCTATCCTATGTACTCGTCACGCGTCAGAGCAATACACCACCCTTCCCTTCGGAAGGGTGGTGTGAGGGACAAACCCAAAATCTGGGATGACAATAGTGGGAAGGGCCAACCAAACCTTCTTCATTGCTACATATGTAAGAACGAACAATACTTTGGCACAAAATGTGCCCGAACTGTGGGAGTGAACCGCAGGGAAATGACAAACGACAATGCGGAGTAGGGCAAATTGGGGCTGCCCTATCCACCATTGTCGCGACCGGAACTCTCGAAACTACCAATATTAAATAGATCCAACATTACCTAGGCCAAGTTAGCTCCTCCAGTGATCAGCTGATCAGAATATGCATACGCTTGGATGAGTTGGATATCGTCGCCTTAATCGATATTGCCAATATACACAACTTCGTGCGGGCGAAGTTACTAGGCCAACAGTTGATCACCAGAGACAAACAAATCGTACAGGACATCATCGTCCTCGTCTCCGATGAGATACGAGAGGACCTGATTCTAAGGGTGACTTGGCTTAGACAACACTTCACCATTATTGAAATCGCTATGGGCCACATTTACTTCGTTTTTGACGAATGGCGAACGGTGTACAACCTAGGGCATCACAGAGAAAACAGCGAACTATTTATCCAAATTGACATGTTCAACCACGCTGTACCCACAGAACATACGAACGCGATAGGCGTGCCCTGACTGAACAACAGGACGTATGTGCCATGGCAGACACCCTAAAAGGATGAGCGAGGCAGAATACGGGATAACACTCACTAAAGTTGAACCCCTTTTGTCTGCCCATCATGATTATGATCCTTATCACCTGAGGATCATAAATCAACAAATCGAGGAAATGATTAGAAATAGGGTAATAGAACCCTCGGAAAGCAATTACAACTCAGCTATCACTCTGGTCCCCCATAAATATGGCAGCTTTAGGTTTTATGTGGACTTCTGCCACTCAACCAAGTGACCGAAAGTGCACCCCACTAATAATCAGTGTGAATTCTGCACTAAACATGTTAAGGGATACCAAGGTTTTTATCTTCCCTTTACCTAAGAAGCGGCTATTGGCAAGTACCAGTACGACCTGAAGACCGTCGCAATACAGCATTCACGGCCCCCTACGGCCGCCATTTTCAATTTTACGACATGTCCTTAGGGCTTCCAGAGTATGTTGTTCCACTTCCTGGATTGTCTGATAGGGGAATGTACGATCGCATATCTAGACGACGTTGTGATCTGGTCGAAAACATGGGAAGAACATGCACAACACCTATCCCTATTCTTTAAGCAACTGGCTATCAATGGGTTAATGTGTGACAACGGAAAAGGTCACATAGGAAAACCTGTCTTCAATACCTTGGCCACATGGTCGACGCCGAGGGTATCCAGCCCAACCTCGAACAATTGAGGCTAAATCAAGACTATCCCTCACCCAACACATGCAAACGCCTGCGAAAGACGAAGCTTACTTCAACCCCCGAGACACACACTCCACTAGGGAGTACTTGCCCCATCCCTTCAGGAACACACTAGGTGACAGTAGGTTCTTAGTTGTTTTCACAATGGCTGTAATTTTTGCAGTAGATTTGCTCTTGTTTTAACAGGACCCCTTCACCTGTTAGTGATGTAACTTCCA
This sequence comes from Clitarchus hookeri, assembly GCA_002778355.1. Taxonomy (NCBI): domain Eukaryota; kingdom Metazoa; phylum Arthropoda; class Insecta; order Phasmatodea; family Phasmatidae; genus Clitarchus; species Clitarchus hookeri. Next base: position 60,718 of record NQII01005307.1, read on the forward strand.
CTGGTTGCTTGGTAACTATGAAAGCCTAGGAGTTACTATGGGTCACAGTGTTTATTCTCCCGAGAATAAATATGTTCAAGTCGACACACTGAATTCTAATTCCAATGGAGATTTGTACCTATCAACGTCCCTGTAAACATATTTTCTCAAGGGATTGGCAGGTGACTGGTTCTTGCCAAACCATTGCCGTTTTTAGAGTAGGACTGAGGGCTATCTTATCTGGATAGTTCTATGCCACAACAACACCACACGATTTGCTGGCCACCCATACTGTGGACCCAGTGCGCAAAGGCACTTGGCGCACACATATGTTAGAACCCCCTACTAAGTATAATCCACGAGGAAGTAACTGGACCATCCGAATTAGCTAACCCACTCCATCCACCACATGATATTCGCCTGTTCGAGTGCCAGACCTGATAAATATGTGACCTTGTAGCCTCTGAGCATCTCACGACGAAGCTTTAGTCCCCCCCCCCCAAAACAAGGAAGTTAGCCTGCTACATCCACCATGTGAGATTCGCTGTTTAGAGCACTAGGACTGACATGGCGTGATATTATTTAATCTATCTGGGGAATTACTGTCACCTACCCCTAGCTTGCTGCAACGACCCTTAGTACCAAACCTCATGCTATTCACCCGACGAGGAGGGACTAAGTGGACCTATAAGAAGGCATCTACGGCTCCTATTGACAACCAATTGCAAGTTAACCCAACCTAGTTGGCCTTCAGCCTTTCCTCTGCTCGGTATCAGGCACAAGCCGCCCGCCGACTTCAGGGGCCTCACTCCTCAGTGCCCCCATGTCATTTATTTGAGCCCCCCCAGAAGACCAATGGGTCACCGCATCGAGTCGTCGTCCGCCTCAGGCTCGGACTGCCCACGAGACTCGACCTCGCCAACACCCACTACCGAGCGACGCCGCCCGCCACTGCTACCCAGAGTCCAGCAGCCCCTGCACCAGCCAACTCCAGCTACTTGCTAGCTACCCAGACGGGGCCCAGAGAGTCGTGCACCACAGCCTGCCAAAGGTCAGATACAGCACCAGTCTAGAAGTGGGAAGCCAGTATTCACTGCCACCCATACTGCTTTAGACGCCTACATAGCTTGCCACCGGCCGACTAGGCCGAATCTGTACACCGGCTCCCTCCGAGCACAGTAATCAGCCCATAATGCCACCCAGGGTTCTTGGCATGAACCTGCATAGAAACTCCCCTGTAAACTAGGTGACATACCAAGCATCCCGGCCATCATGTGCCCAAAGTGGGGTGTTACATTGTGGTATAGAAAACAAGGAAAGAGCCAGGCAAGCAAGACTTTGAAAAGGAGCAGGGTTAGCAGCCCTAGAGATTTTGGGGAGACGTAAAACACCATGTAGTGCTCAATATTATACCCGGAGAAAAGGCAGAAGCCAACTTGAACCTAGTTTAGCAAGGGAAAATTTACACCCCGATGGGACAGGAAGACATTCCAGTTATTGAGAGATGTCGCGTCGCCACGTGCCATGCAACAGGGCAACACATGGTATATTGTGCCCACTTAAAGAATATATTTCACTATACCTGCATAGGTTGGGCGGACGAACCCATATATAGTCAGCCTCGAATTCAGATGCGAAGAATGCCGAGCACTGCAAATTGCTTATTCTGCCTGGGTAACTTGTAATGGAATAGGGGTAAACACCATGAGGTGCATGACTTGTACTCATACGTTTCACCACCTCTACATCGGGTGAGCCGATGAGCGCCTCATACGAACTAGGATTAGTTTACTGGGGCAAAGTTTTCCGGCAAGCAAAGGAATGCCGGCCTCGTAACCCCAGACCCCACCACAGTACAGCCTTAAGTAGGAGTGGGCACGGGCCTAAGCTGCCGGAGTTCACAGGTAGACCGCAAGAAGACCCCACAGCATTCACTCAAGAATGTGAAAACGAATGTAAGGACAATGGAGTCCTTTCCAAACAATGGGCCATGAACGCCAGGAAACAGCTAGCGGAGAAGGTGTTGGAATGGTGTAACAGGTACTGAAAATTTGTCATGGACTGGTCCCAGTTCTGTTCTCATCTCGCGATACAGTTTTCCGTAAAAGAGGTCCTCGCCATACTCACATCCGAATTTCACAGTAGAATACCAACTAGTGAGGAAGAAATGGAAATCTTCATCCGAACGACACAAATGTAACACTGTATTTTCATATTCTGCGAAGGGGATGAGCAGAGCTGTGTGCTCGCCATTACAGGCATGCTCCTTCCGAACCTGAGAGATTTACTACAAATCCTGTGGCTTCAGTCAGTAGAAGAGCGGGCGGAACAAGCGAAGGAAAGTGAAAGGAATTACAAGGCGCAAGCTGCCCTAGACCACAGTAAAGTCTAAAGGGGAAGGAGGAAGTAAAACTGATAGGCCGCCCGCACTTCCCTACTCCTCCTTCACCCTCACCCTCTCCACCAACCACCCCAGCCCTCCTGCAGTGTTGGCACTACCCGGGTCGGCACTTTAACAGAGACTGCTCAAACCAGCCTGCTGCCTGCTGGGGAACGAAAGAAAAGGAAGCGATCGCAGGAAGCGCGTCCGAACTCAGAGCTCCTGAACAAAAGGAGAATAAAGCACATACGGGAAACACCAACACCAGGGTGCGAAGCCGGCCACCACCCCCGGAAACCGTTAGCTTCCAGTCGTTAAGTCTAGAACCGAACCCATCCGATGCCCTGAGAATTGAAGTACAGGTAAACAACCGGTCCAGGACCGCCCTGCTAGAATCAACGGCCACAGGAAATTTTATGATGAAAGAACTCCTCATGCAAGCACAACCTAAGAAACTTTCCACCCATACCCGCAAAATGCATATGGCTAGTGGCACACACGTTTTATCGGTTGAAGGGAGAACCTCACTCACCGTAAAATTAAACCACCATGAAATACCTACAGAATTTAGAGTGGTACCAGATAGAAAGAGATTTTGGGGCAGCCATGGCTACTACAACACTATTGTATCATGGACTGCGGCCAGAGATGCATATAGTCGGTTCACGACGGGTAGAAACTTTTGAAAATCAACATTTGAAAAAACACCCTAGCCGTTAGCTACATGCATATAACATTACAAACAGCGGCGAGCGCGGATACAGTTATGCCGTTAGGTTGCCAGCACAAAGAGAGGAAATAGTTCTAAAGTTTTAACGCAATTGTTAATTTATCGCGTACAAATGGGTTTCAAAAATACTTGTATCTTATTATGCTAATTATTAATGACGTGATGCTAACGTACTTTGATTTCAATGTTTCTTGCATACTCACAAGATCACGCTCAAGGTGAAAGTAGAGCGGCCATTTGTTTACAAACCTTCGTTCCGTGTGTTGTTGGCGAGATGTGGTCGACACACGTGCCAGAGAAATGGTGCGATTATCTTGTTTAACCAATAATAATTCATTTACTGGTTTATTTTTTTTTTTACTAATATCCTCTCTTTATTATTTCTCGTTGTGCCGATTTCTTTCGTTTCTGATACCTGTATAAGAGATTACTCGTAGTGCGTTCTCACGTGTTTAATATTTTTTAAATTTATTTCAGGTTTGCTTAAAATTTTATTTATTGTATTTTACGTTATATGTTGCGGTAGTTTTTGTGTGCAGTCATGAGTTCTAGCAAGGTGAATAAAAGATAAGTCACCAACGCCAACAGGACATCATTAACCTCACCGAATCGTTGTATTCCCTAATTAGGCGAGGGGAAATGAAACCCTGCAACGTCGCGGAAAGAGCGGCAGAAATGTTGAAACGCTTCAGATCCACAGTTCTAAGGTATGTTAAAATATATGTAGTATTAACCATTGCGTTTGCAAGTTGTGTGTGCTAAGGTCAATTATGTTGGCCTACGAAATGTGTTTACAAGAACATAAAGAAAATTTGTTAATAACTTGATAACATCGTCGAACGTTGTCTACGTGTCTTTTTAACGTTTTATTTGGGTAATTATTAAGTTTAGGGGGCTTTTCTGTAAAAAAAATAACAATAATTTCACGGAAAATGGTATATTTCCACTCCACTAATGATGCAGAACACGAATATACGACGGGCATTAACGTCCGACTAATTTCGTAACATGTGCCCACCTAACCTAACAGAACCTATCCCCACGATGGGTGAATCACTATTTTACATTTTTAAACTAACCTAGGATTGTTGGGTTTTACACTAACCTAGGATTGTAGGGTTATATAGACTCAAATGTGAGTGTATGAATCACCTAACCAAAAGGTGGTATTACAATGTGTAATTAAAAATAAAAACTACTTTGTGTTGGAATTTGTGTACCCCTGCGAGGGATTCTTCATAAACAACCCAATATATACAGTGGAAATTTATTATAAAGACAACTGACAATGGTAAGGAAAATTGCCTCTATAGTGAGTTTGTTATAGTCAATTAATTTTATATAGGTTATGGAGAGATGGTGCATTTTAAGATTCTGAAGAAGGAGCTTGTTTTGTATTTATAAGTTACATTGCGGCATTAATTGCCATTGTTATACGTCACTAAATAGATTACAGTCGATATAACTGGAACTTCCCCTACTATTAAACATATCTGTATCACTTCACTAAACATGAGAGGACATCGTAATCGATGAAATCGCAGTCATAATCTTTTAAGAAAACAATTGTGTATTAATGCATTTCCCCAACACCACTGTTCTACAGCCATTGTCTTTTAGTTATTGTAAATTATCAGTGTCATATTTTTCACTTTCAGTGCTACATAGCCAACCTAATTTGCATAATTTAAAAAGGACCATAATTCAGTTACTGGGTCAACTACAGTTACTGATACCAAAAACATACAAGGGTTTGTTTACAAATGATGTGTGACAATGTGATATGCTCTGCCGTGTGTTAGTTTAGGTTAGTTTAATAGGTGGCAGGTATTGGTTACTATATAACCCTACAATCCTAGGTTAGTTAAAAAATGTAAAATAGTGATTCACTCATCGTGGGGTTAGGTTCTGTTAGGTTAGGTGGGCACATATTACGAAATTAGTCGGACGTTAATGCCCCTCGTATATTCGTGTTCTGCATCATTAGCAGAGTGGAAATATAAGATTTTCAATGAATTATTTTTATTTTTACAGGAAACCCTATAAACTTAATAATTACCAAAATAAAACGTTAAAAATACACGTAGACAACGTTCGACGATGTTATCAAGTTATTAACAAATTTTCTTTATGTTCTTGTAAACACATTTCGTGGGCCAACGTAATTGATCTTAACACACACAACTTGCAAACGCAATGGTTAATACTACAGATATTTTAACATACCTTAGCACTGTAGATCTGGAGAGTTTCAACATTTCTGCCGCTCTTTCCGCGACGTTGCAGGGTTTCATTTCCCCTCAGCTAATTAGTGAATACAACGATTCGGTGAGGTTAATGATGTCCTGTTGGCGTTGGTGACTTCTCTTTTATTCACCTTGCTAGAACTCATGACTGCACACAAAAACTACCGCAACATACAACGTAAAATACAGTAAATAAAATTTTAAGCAAACCTGAAATAAATTTGAAAAATATTAAACACGTTAGAACGCACTATGAGTAATCTCTTATACAGATTTCAAAAGCAAAAGGAATCTGTACGAGAAGGTTAGCACAAATTAAAGTCATACGTTATGAAAAATCAAATAATAAAGAGCTGATATTAGTATAAAAAAACCGATAAATGAAATATTAGGTTAAACAAGAATCGCACAAATTCTCTACAGCACGGCCATCCGGGGGCTTATGAGAGATTGGCGTTGCCATGTTAATGTTGTTGGATGGACTCCTTGAATGTTGACACATTGCAAAGTATTGTGTCTATAATATGTAATCAAAGTGAAAGTTTTTCTCCCCTACCCAATCCCCCAGTCAAAATCAAACCTATACAGAGAGAGAGAGAGAGACAGGCACGCACACAAAACATCTAATTTTTAATACTCACATTTTGGGTTTATGTAATGAAATGTTTTTCGCTTGCATCACATATTCTTTTGTGAGAAATTCTCAAGATTAAAAACTTTACGCTTGTGGAATATCCATTACTAATATATACATTACTTTTATGATGGGTATGTGCATGTACGAACATATGTACACACACACAGTGGAATGTAAACATTGCATGTAAACATTGCCATGTGACTGCCACATGGCAATGTTTGTTTACCCTTTGGCAGAAGGATACGAAATGGGCTTGAAAATAGATCTTTAGCAGGGCTTCAAGAAAGTCTCTTCCAGTCATGAACCGACTATATATACTAGGAGCAAAGAGAGAGAGAGAGAGTAACAGTGAACTGGTAATACAATCCCGAAGATGTTACTCCCCCTCCCATAAACCCTGCAGAAATCAAGTACTAGTTGGAAACACCCTAATTTCTCCAACTGCAAGAAATTCTGAATTCAAATGCCATCACTTTCAGCNAATCAAGTACTAGTTGGAAACACCCTAATTTCTCCAACTGCAAGAAATTCTGAATTCAAATGCCATCACTTTCAGCCATGGGGGTGTACTATGTCTAACACACAGTATTCAACATGATATATTGTTGATTGATGACAAGCCTGTATTTTGCCGCCCATACCATCTGTCCGCGGAAAGAAGGAGACTTATCACAGAAGAAGTTAAGACCCTTAAGGAACAAGTGATGGTCGAAACCAGCGACTCATCATACGATTCCCGCATAGTTCTCGTACCCAAAAAGGATGGACAATTACCCTTCTGCAGGAATTACCAAGAGTTGAACTATGTTATGCATCCATTGCACTTTCCACCATTAATCTGTTACACACACTACATGATATAGGAAGCGCCCAGCTGTTCAGCACCTTAGATGTGTGGACCGGATACTGGCAGATTGCTTTCCACCCAAACAGTGATAAATATCCTGTGTTTATGGCAGCCGAGGGAAAAGACCCCTACAATTCAAGGGCATGCCCTTCGGTCTCAAAAATGCGTCTGCCACATTCCAGAGATTGTTGTCGGCCGAAGTATTGACCGGGTACATCGGCGAATTATGTTTCGCCTATCAGCATCATAGTATATTCAGCTTCATGGGAGGAACACTGTGTATATTTCCAGAGAGTCCTAGAGCGCCTGAAAACACATGGACTTAACTGTAAGATTTCCAAAAGCCACTTCGGTAAGAGGAATATTGACTACCTGGGGAACGTGGTCTCCCCAGAGAGGAACTTTTCCCATACCAGCTTTATCCAAGCAATAGAAGAGGCTGAAACCCCAAGTACCAAGCGACAATTACAGCACTTCCTCGACCTATGCAACTGACTGAGGGAGTTCGTACCGAACATGGCCCATATAATGGCACCCCTTAACACCTGGTTGGGGAAATACGGATGCTGGCGATGGGGCCCTGAACACCAAACCCCCTTCCATAGCCTAAAAGACAGCTTCTGGAACATCCAGTTACACCATACACTACAAGAAAAAAGTCACTCATTTTATAAACAGACTCCTGTCAAGATGGTCTGGGCATGGTTTTGTACCAGGAAGACCTAGACTGACATCCCCCATGCGAGCACGCGATCGAACACCACCGAGCAAAGATTCCACATTAATGAACAGGAGTGCCTCGCAGTGATTTGAGCAATCCGCAATTATAGCTTCCACCTGGAAGGACAGCGGTTCATCATCAGAACGAACAGCAAAGCACTACAGTGGCTACATGATTCCCAGAAAACAAAAGTAAAGCTAGGAAGTTGGGCTATGCTCCTCATGGAGTTTGACTTCGAAGTACAGCACTGCCCAGGAAAGTCAAGCAATCTGCCCGACACCCTGTCTAGGTTGCCAGGTATCCGGGGAGGCATAAAAGAGGAAGAAGAGTGGGAGTATATGTGCTCCACCACCGTCTCCGCCCAGAAGTCACGCCGAAGAAATCTGCCTCCTCCAGCTTCAAATCAGCAGGTACCAGCTCATCTACTCCAACAAAAGGACCCGGAGGGCTAAGACTTGGTATGGAACCACCCCAAACGATTTGAACTCCAGGCCGCGATGGTCTGGTGACAGAACAATAATCCCAGAGCTCCATGGAAGACCTGGGTTCCGAAGGCGCTAGGAGCCGACATCTGCCGACACCATCACGACCACCAGCAGGCAGCATATCCCGGCATGAACTAGACCCTTCAAGACATATGGGAGTGGTATGTCTGGGATGGGATAAGTCGTGTCATCAGACAGTACATAATGGGGTGTAAAACTTGCTGCAGGGACAAGGCTTAGCCGGTACGCAAGCCCACCGGGGATCCACGAAATCATGGGACCCTACCCCAAGTGTACACAAGAAAATCATTTCCTCCTAGTTGTAACGGATCTGTTTTCCAGGTGGGTGGAGGCGTTCCCGTTAGCCAAACAAAAAGCCATGGGCATCAGATGGCAGTTTGAAAAAGGGATTTTTCTCCGATGGGGATAACTTCAAGCTATCCTTACCGACAACCAGTCCCAATTTACAGGTCGAAAGTGGCAGCCAGCCTGTAATATTGGGGGAGAAACTGGACGACCCTGCCATACCACCCGCAAGTCAACCCCACTGAGTGGAGTAACCAGGAACTCAAGAAGAGCCTCCGACTCAGTGTGGGAGAAGACCACAAGCACTGGGATGCGAACCTACCAGACATTCTGTTTGCCCTCAGATGCCACAATAACGAAGCCATAGACACGAGTCCCAGCCAGTTAGTCTTGGGATACGCCCTCCATCGCCCAAGGAGACTGCTGTGGAATGAGGAACCCCACGTTGCCCCAGCCGGAAGATGTTCGCTTTAAAGCCCTGGCCCGCACAGAAAAGGTGAGAGGGGCGCAAGAATGATACATCGACCGAAAATACCTGCAGCCCCAGTCAGGAGTCTGGGAATTCGAGTTGGGAGAAGTAGTCCTCCTCAGGAGCTCCCCACTCAGCGAAGCAAGTGGCTAGTTCAGTGCTGGACTGGAACCTAAGTGAGAAGGCCTGTACCACATCGTCGGACGAAGAGACCAGGTGTATTGTGCTGAAGACTATCGTGGGAATATCCAGAATGTGACCTGGAGGACAGATGAGACCCTACGCCACGGGAACGGGATTCTCAGAACCTGGAGACCAAGGGACGGAGGTCGACGCCGACGAAGAAGAGGCGACCCATCGAAACCCGATGACGAAGAAGCTGTACGACTCCAATCTCGAGAACACAAACGACCCGGCTGGCAGCACCCACTCCATCAGCCGCCCCAACAGAGACAACTCAGGCTGAACCAAGGGCAGAACGCACAGAGCTCTTATGGCCACCATGATGGGCGATCTCCTTCTGGAAATTACCTTCCATGCCAGTCAGCTTCAGATGGAGATGACCCAACCAAGAGCAAGGAGGATCACCGCTGGCCATATAGCAGATATTTTAGAGAAGCCCCTGGACTGGAATCTAAAGCAAGTACCTTCATCGCCAAGAGTCATCGCGGAGGAACCCGACCAAGCCGAGGTGGTGGAAGAATCCCAAGAGACCTTGCCTCTGATGACCAATCCAGAAGATGTGGACAGATCAGAACCTTGGTGCTGGAGGGCCCCGAGATCTCGCTGACCGCCCCAATGCCGATGGGACCAGCAGATCCGAGGAGGAGGGGGAGCCCAAGAACCCTTGCTTCTGATGGTTACTTGGGTGCACGATGAGAGCAACCAACCCGACGAGGTGGGGAACTCCAAGAGCCCTCGCTTCTGTAGGCAACCATGGAAGATGTGGGGCCCGCCACAAGATAACGTTGATGGACGATCCCGAAATGTCACCTGCTGGCCCTGAAGAAGATGAGACCAGCAGATCCTAGGAGGTAGGGGAGCCTCAAAAGCCCTCGCTTCCGACGGCTACCCAAGTGCCCGGGGCGCACGAAAGAACCGGCGAGGTGAGGGAGCCCCAAGAGCCCTTTCCTCCATCGACCACTCTATCTGATGAGGGGTCTAGCCAGTCCACAGAGATTGGCTCCAAGACGTTGACCACCAGTCCCACAGCCGGTGGGCCTAACAGCCAGTGGAGGACCAGCGGGAATCTCCAGATGCCAGCCCCAAGTGTCCAACGGCCTGCGAGGAGCAAGTCGGCTGGTACAAAGAGTCGCCCTGACAACCTAAGAAACACTTTACATGACCATACCCTCAACACGCTGCCTTACACGGACGCTAAGGATGTCATGACCAGAACTTGAACAGCGACTCTTCACACGGACTTTAGGAGAGAAGAGAAGACCCCTAGGAAACCCATGGGTTAATAGTGCCACATTTACAAACTGTCTAAACTAACCAATCAAATATTGTGCCAACGAAGTGTGAGTGTTGCGGAGGAACCAAACTTTGAAACAACTGTGCCAGACATGGACTGGCCAGGTACAGAAAAACCCCCCTCCCCAGAAAAATTAACAAACAGCAAGAACCCACACGAACTGCTTCAGTGAACACGTCAAATGTAAAGACTGTACTTAAACTACAAAACAACCCCCAGACATGCTGTATTTGTACAGACTTTTGTGATTATTATTTAATTTTGAGTGCCATATTTTACTTTCCTGTAGGTAATCTGTACAACATTGCTTAGGTAGATACGTAAATAACTGGTTTTATAAAAGGGTAACTCATGCTTAGCATAGGATGTACTAGATACTGGCGTAAGTGACGGAAGGATTAGTGCCAGCTAAGGTTAGCCTTTGTCACATGTAAAATACCTGCTGTGCCACCCATACTCTCTATCTCATGTAACTTGGCAAAATTTTGACAATTCGATGAAAGTAGCACCAATGTTTCCTTTTCGTTTATGTATCCTTTCACCATCAGCTGGTGCATCAAGTGGTGACTGTATATTTTATCAACACACTGTCAGCTAATCCACTTGTCATTGTGAGGCCAAACAAATTTTAAGGAATTTATAGAATGATGTCTGTCTAAAATATTCGCACGTTAAAAGTAAATGTAGAAACCATGAAAAAATTAAATATTTGTTAAGTCTTTTTTAATTTATTAATGACAGCAAATTTGTGTTAACATTCGTGAGATGGTAATTGTAGTACCTATCACACTTTGGATATTACAGCTAATGTGATAAGACGGGAGATAAAAGTAATTAGGGGAACTTGGTTAACAATACACTTTCATCTGCTAACAACTCCCCAACGACTTTTCTAAAGCAGTAATTTTGCTATTACTGAGACTAAACAGCTCGAGTTGAAAATATGTGTTGTGGAATAAGGAAAGAATTGCTTAAAAACTACTCACATGCATCCAACTTTCTTCGTTTTATTAATACCATATAGTAATAATAGGAAAACAACAAAGACATGGGTATACGGGAAGAGAAGATCATGGCATGTTAAGGATGTAGGCATACGATTACTGTCCAATATAAATTATTAGTAATCAAAATCGATGTACACAGAAAAACTCACGTTACTTTAAAAATTACACAGAGCTCGCAGAAAAATAAAACAATTAGCATTTGTTTGTAAATTTGTTATTTTACACAAGAAAGCCATTTTTCCCCGTTTATTGTTTCGAGAGCTGGGTAACATATGGTGTGGCAGGGCGTGTTGTAACAGATGGTGTAATAGGGCATGTTGAGAACCGAGCGTGTTCATCTACATATAGCATCACATTGGCCTGCCTCTTGATCACGTATTCAAAAGTTCAGTATTCTTCTATTACTGGTTCAAAACGACACGATTAAAAAATAATTGAACAATACCCTTAGATATTTCTGCAAGCTTTTCGAATTAATATCTATCATGTATAGATGACCTAGTGAGGATGATACGGCGTAGAAAGAACTCCCAATGTTTGAAGTTGCGTTTCATTTTAATATGGACCATTTTAATTTGCATTTCATTTTGAACACCTCCATCACTACTTTATCAAGAAGTTTAGTTTGTAACACTAACAACAGCTGTTTTGTGACCACATATAAGTAAATATATTAATTAATCTAGGAACTCATTTTACCCTGCCTATTTTCTGCTTGTCTGAGGTGCGTAGGCAGTGGAGTCAGAATAGCCAAGGTAATATTAATTTTAATTCGTTCATGCATTAGCTGATACAGGATTTTGTAAATGGCACGTTGTTTCGAATACATCTAGTTGCCTCTCATAGACTGTCATGATCTTATCGAACCTATGAGTCAGACAGTATTTTTATACCGTCGACCTAAACCTCAGTTTCAGACACACAGGTTTCTAAACAAAAGTTTTTAGAGAAATGTTTATACCTCTGATATACCGTAATACGAAACTCCTTTTGGACATCCGTATTTTGTGTGTTGTTTTATGCCGGAAATCACTAGTATAAAAAATATGAAAAACAAACTAATCTTTTTTGTTATGATGATTCGAAATGGAAATACATTTTACAGAATATCAAAAATATGACAAAGAAGTTATATAAAGTTGCATACATTGCTTGATAAAACTTAATTACAAAATGTTATTACATAACTGTTTTTGTAAGATGCAACATATTTATTGTGTTTTAGTTGTTTCGTACCTACAGAAAAATTATATAATCACTGCATTTACACACATCATTTTTCACTAATTAATCATCTTGTTTTACACCTCAACATATCCAAGTTGTAGATTTCATACCATATTTACCAACGAAACCGAAGATTCATTGTTTATATAGTGCATGAAACCTAAAATTTGACGTGAAGCTGAATTACAAACCTCGGTTTCGAGTTACGACGAAATCTCACTTTGGCGGCGTTTTTACCATACACAAATACTGCTTTCCGAAACCAAGGATGCCGAAAATCTAGGTTTCAGGTGTAGGTATGAGTATTTACGTAGTGCTAGTTTTATATGTCATATACGTATTTACAAACGAAACCTAAGTTCTGTTGTGTATACCGCGCACGAAACCTAACATTATAAGCGAAATTTCAATTATAAACCTCGGTTTCGAGTTCCAGCGACAACTAGCTTTGGCGGCGCAGCGTTTATACCGTACACAAACTCTGCTTTCCGAAACCCTGGTTACCGAAACTCTAGTTTCAGGTGTCTGTAAACGTAGTGTTAAAATAGGAGTGTCACAGAACAAGACCCTTTGCTAGCACACCTTGAGCACCACAGCAGGTAAAGCTAGAAACTTACACACCCATTGTGAGTTTGGGTTATAAAACATGCCTAGTTTTTTTATTCACATGGACGCATGCATTTGCATTTTCAGGTCAAACGGTCAGAAATGATGTATTAGTATCTAGAGCCCTCAGCAGTTCCATGTGAGCGCCACATCTTTTCATGTAAACAAGAAAGGCGCGTGCATTCACCCGACGATACAAATCCCAGCACACGCACTCCCCCGAAGGTTGAAGAAATCAGCGGGCCCTCATTTCACTCGAATACCACATGAAGGCAACGTCAGATACTTCCAGTGACCGTTCTACATCACTGCAAACCCAGAGCTCCACGAGCAGAGGTTTCCAGTGACAGTTCTACATGACTGCAACTCCAAAGCCCCACATACCAATTTTTCGTCACAATTTTGGTGTAGGAGTTGTTGTTTCGAATGGAGAGGGGGGGGGGAGGTGATTGACGCATGATGCGTAGCTGGCAATACATCTTGTATGCATCTACGACTTCAACTCAGACCGTGGGAAGCCACGAAACCCACACTGGAGTTCGAACCCGGTCTGCAACGTCCTGATGGTAATTACTACATGCCGTTGCCAGTAACAATAAATACACACATCAATAATGCGCCCCTGCCTCGCCACCTAAACGAAGCCGACCTGCTCCTAAGTGAGCACCATTATACCACCCACAACACAGAGTTACATCGCTTCCAACCCTCGCCAAGAGCAGCAGCAAGGGAATGATGTCGCTAACACAGGGAGGAGCTGGCAGGCCGAAGATGCCCAAATGACCCGTAGGTTACAGAAGGTAGACTCTATTAAATATTTAGGGCTGGATGCGCATGCACAAAAATATTGGCCGCAGTTATATAAGGGTGACTGTGCCCACAAGCCCAAACCTATCTCTTCTAGATTTTCTGTCACATTAAAGTACATGTATTCCACACCAGTTGTTTCTCGTAGCATTTTCAGTGATGCATAAATAAGTTTGAACTTCTTTCCTGTCGGGAGGGGTTTTTATGGTGCCTATGCCAGTTTTTCGCTCCCCCCTTCTTAGCTATAGCCTCAGCTATAGGTACACAAAGCACGCCTACTTTGCATGACTTTCCTTCCTTTTAGGCGTAAAAGGCTCAGCCTTGAGATGCAATTAGCTCCCATCCCTACCTCGGGCATACACTTAATAATTAGCAATACGGTATGTTAGGAAAAAAACGTCAGTTGATGCCAAATCGTCATCACATTGGCTTTCTCTGCTTTAGCAACCCAGCAGCTCGCCCTACCACTGCCGTGCTAGGGCTCTCTGCCTCAAACTGATCATCTATTACCGAAGATTACTTAAACCCCCGAGACACACACCCCTCTTGGGAGTGCTTGCCCTGATCCATTAGGACCACACTAGGCGACAGTAGGGTCTTAGTTGTTTTCGCGACTGCTGTATTAGTTGTTCTATATTTGTTCTTGCTTTAACAGGTCCCCTTCACCTTTTAGTAACGTAACTTCCATCAGTTGCGTAGGAGCTGGTGCGGGTCACCGTGTTTATTCTCCTGAAAATAAATATGTTCAAGTCGATGCACTGCGTTCTAATTCCAAGCGTGATTTGTACCACTTAACCTCCCTGTATACTCTGTCCCCAAAGAGAGCGGCAGGTGACCAAGTCATGCCAAACCATTGCCGATATTAGAGTACGACTGCGGGCTCCCTTTACTGGGTAGTTCATACGTCAAAAACACCACACAGTTTGCCAGTCACCCATACTGTGCGTCCAATGCACTAAAGCACTCGTACACACATATGGTAGAGCCCCCTACTATGTACACTCCACAAGGAAGCAACAGGAACATTCGAGTCAGCTAACCCACTCCATCCACCGCGAGAGATTCGCCGGTTGGAGCGCTAGGGCTGACGCGGGGTGATGTTATTGCATCTAGCTAGGGAATTGCTGTCACCTGCCCTTGTTTGCTGCAACGACCCCTAGTAACTAACCCCATGCTATTCACCCGACGAGGAGGGACTAAATGGGCCGATAAGAAAGCATCTATGGCTCCTACAGCCAACCAATTGCCATATAACCCATCCCAGTCGGTCTTCAGCCTTTCCTCTGCATGGTATCAGGCACAAGCCGCCCTCCGACTGCAAGGGTCTTACTCCTCAGTCCTCCCCCCTCCCAATAATCAGCCCATGAGGTCACCCAGGGTTCTCCGACTTAATAGAACCTCCCCTGTAGACTAGGTGATGCGCCAGCATCCTGGCCATCACTTCTCACTGTTTGGAAAGCAATCAAAACGGTTTACTTTTGGTTAACGTACATGAGATGTAGTTTTACGTTATATGATCTGGCCGTCTTAATGTCAGCATGCATGCACATGTACTTTTAGCCGGTTGCCGTGTATTACAGAGAAAACTTTAAAAAGGGATAGAATTGTTTTTGGAAACTTAAGTTTCTTGCAAAATTTACTGATACTTTTAACATGATTTTGCTTCTACTGTCACTGCCTTTGTTGTTGTTTTAAATGTAGTCGGCGTTTCACAACACCATTTTAGTAAAGCAATAGGCCGAGAATTTAAACTTTTTTGTAACTATTTTATTCAAGAAATTTACTCTCACGAATAACTACTTTTCTTTTAGACTTTGTCATTATGTTTAATTTGAATATTTTCTTGCAAACACATCCTTACAATTCTCAATAACATGACACTTTCTGTGGCACATTTGATCAACATTCTATTTCCTTACGCATATTACAGTGGACTCCCTAAATACCGTTTTCCAGGGGACTGTCAAAAATTTCCATACATGCAGGATTTCTCTTTATGAGGGTGCCGACATGTACATCAATGTACATGTACAACTTCCGACATGTACAACTTCCGACCTTATTTGACTTCATTTAGAGTGTGAGTGTTATATATTATCTGTGAATAAAGTTTAGCAAATAAACACAATGAAAATGGGGATTAAAAAAAAATCGGTATTACTCTATTAGTATTAGTGTAAATAATACATTACTAAATCTTCCAAACCCAATGAAAATGAAAATATGACACAGCATGAAATAAAATTTTGAATGTCCTGCACGAGCTCAATCAGCTGAGAATTCCCGGAGAGGTAATTGATAGGGCAGTATGCTCATGGCAGGAAGACTGTGAAGATATGGGGGGGAGGGGTGAAACATGCATGCCTCTACGCCGCTAAATGTTGGCGACATCTTGCGCGNAGACTGTGAAGATATGGGGGGGAGGGGTGAAACATGCATGCCTCTACGCCGCTAAATGTTGGCGACATCTTGCGCACATGGCAAACGTATTATGAAGTAATTATTTTACTGCAAAAAACAATTTCTAGACAAAAATTATTAAATATGGCGATTAAAATTTATTTCATCGTGATATTTAATAATTAACAATTCAAAACTACATCCTCTGATTTTCCTGTTGCGAGTTACGCTGCACTCGAGCTTGGTGCTTGTCCATTATTAGACAAAATGTGTCGAATACGCCCTAACAGGACATCAGTTTATTCAAAAGACATGTGTATGTTGAAATAAATTCATACAAATCCTCAGATTTATCCGCAAGAAGTTATTGAAACTGAACTTTATGCTTGGTAATACAAGCTGCTAGTTGTTCAAACCATTTTTTGTCGACAAGGGGAGGTCTAGTATGTGCTTTTATGCATATAATTTTAACCGCGAAGATGCTGTACATCAAGTTTAATTAATATTTAATTTTAAAATCATGTTGATTTTATGCCAGATATAATTTAAAACCAACTTTATGGGAAAAACATTTAATCACAAAAGAAAACATATTTGCAAATAATAATTCCTCATTACAATGTATTGTATAACATTTTCAGGCATAACTATTTACTTTGAAATACTAGTGATGATAGGTGAAACTATTTTGAGAGATGGATAATCTAAAGATTTCTACGATCATCAGCAAGCGTGTGTAGCCGAGAGAGAAGATGCTTTTTTTTTTTTTTTTTTTTTTTTTTGCTAGACAACAGCTTCTTCTTTATAAAGCATGCAAGGGGAGGAAGAAAGATGCGTGGCAGATCGAGAAGGCCTCCCCCACCCCCCTCCTTGGCGAATTAGCCAGAATTTTGGCAAATTCCACACACTTATGACATATGATATGAACCAGAAACCCAGTACTAAATAAAACAAATAGCATTAGTTAAAACACATGAACTTTAATGATAAAACTATTTATGCTGACTATTCTGATTATTACTGATTTTAAGTTTGAAATAGTGGTTTGCAAATTTTCATGTACTAGAAACAGAAAATACTGTTGGCAATTACTAAGAGACATGAATATAATTTAAAACACATGTAAGTTAATTAAAATAATGAAATATCCACTTCTCAAATTCATTTGTCTATTTTGAGTTGATTGATATTAGTACCGGCTATAATAGAACATGAACTTGGATGGCCTACTGGACAAAATTACACATTACCATTAAAAGAAAATCTTCATAAAACTGACAAGATTTACTTGCAGGAAACTTATTTTAGTCAATAAAACCTCGTTGCAACACAAATCCAAACATTGTCAAGTTGGCAAAATTAAAATAACATAGTAGATAAAACCATTTTGAAGATCTTGGCGTCTTGATGTTACACTCCAACATTAAGATAATTAATTTAGAGGAAAACTTGGCTCGAGGGACTTTACATTGCGACACTAACGGACGTCGTTCAAGAAATTTTCTTCGCTTTCTTCACGATGCGGTGGTATACTCTTTGCTTGTCTCAGATCCCCTCCTCTTTCCCCTCACATTTTCACACCCACCCACGCATCATAATTTTTTATACAGTTATGATAGTTTATTTAAGCTGTTGCGCGGCTGGAACTCTTTCTATTATACTCTCTGCCGTCGCCTGAACGTGTCGCCTGCCAAAGATCTTCAAATGGTTTTAACTGCCACACTTGCCATCCTCTAGGACGTTGAGACCGCGGTGTTGCTCGTTTTTATTTAGTGTTGTTGCCTGAGCCACCGAACATTATAGTGTAATTAACGGTGAGTCGTGGACAATTTTTTGTGTGTATTTTGGGTTCTTTTTAAATGTTTTAGTGTTTTGGGTGACATACTTGTGTTCGTCTTGGGTGAGCAGTAATGCTAGTTTTTTCAAAATTGTGGTTTTGGTTGCTTGTCAAAATTCAGTTTCGGTTTAACTAAAACAGTTGTGTTACCGTTTTAACATGTTGGGTACTGTCTTGTCCGCCGCCCAAGAATTAATCATTTTAAATTAATATTGGTGCCCACGACTCTTGCATTGGGATGTTTCAAGTACATTTTAATATGTGTTTTGTCTGCAACAGTGTTATTCGGCTGGAGCTTTGAGAGGTCTTTCGACTGCCTCTGCCAAAATTATAACATTTTTAAATAGTAATTTGAATGTTCCTTTTTAAAAAAACTGAGGCTTAGCTGAGCTTAAACAACTGCCCTCCTATCTAATTGGCCAAGAAATGTAATCTAGTCTCCCTTTTATAATATTTAAAAAAAAATTATTTTAATATTGTAATATAGTAATTTTTTCAATAATTTGGTTGCTGTATTTTTCAATTTTAACATAATTAGTTAAGTTTTGTTATCAATGTAATGAGAAAGAATTTTGATTGTATTGCCTTTGCATAATTTAATGTTTTTATGATCCCTCAAGGGTTCCTTGCAGAGTTTTTGATGTTCCTTTTACTGAAAATATAGAGCTTGAAACCATCCATGTCAACATTATTTCAGCATTCCCTGGTCTCAAGAACATAAACATAATCATTTGGCTACAAAACAATATTAAATGATGTTACGTTAATGCGGTAAAATTAAATTACTCTTGGTATCGTCCTTCTTCATGCTGAACCTCATTGTAAGCAGACACAAGCCAAATGACAAAGGTTAATCAGGAAACGGAAACTACATTTACTAAAATATTCGATCATAATAATAACGTTCATAAGCCCAATACATTAGATGTAATTTTGAATCGTCAGCTAAAGAAATCTTAATAGAATAACCTATACATAGAGAAATAAAAAATTAAAGATGAACATGCCTAAAAGATATATTTACAAAACGAATTTTAAAAAAGTTAACTCGAATACAAACTAATTTAGCATATATAACTTAAAGCAATAAAATAAGTAAACATAAACTAATAACATAATAAACCTGGAGCAAATAAATTTAAATAAAACAAACTGTTGGCATAAATGTCACATCAAAATTTAAACAAACAAAACAGAAAGTACACAACAGAAAATTCTTTTACTATATATGTATGTATAGTGAATTATATATGAATATGTAATCAATCAAATCTTACTGGCATTATCAATAAATATGTCGTTTACAGTTACTTCGCACTTTTCTGAAGTCCTGCTTAAGTTCTACTTTTGGTTATACATTATGTATCCTTTTGCTACATGTAAACATAAACACTTTTTTGTGACTTTTACGTTTTAATGGTCAAATTCTTTGTTTGCTGTTTTCAGGAGTTCAAAGAATTTAGTAATATTTGAAAAACCATTTCGAACGAATGTTCACAATTTAGGCATATAACCATATTTAGGTCAGCTTTATGACTTTTTAACAATGTCTCTATTGACGATAGTTATTATGGTTAATATTTTACGTTGTTAACTTATTTGTTATACACAACATAGAACATTACACGTACAACACGTTATTATTTTGCCGGCACAACAGCGAGAGAAAGAACTGTAGTATTTAACCTCTTGTTATTGATATGTGTTGGGTTATTTCGTTAAAAGAAGGGCCTCAGTTGGAATAAAAATTAAAACGAAGGAAGAAACAGTACAAGGAAAAAGACAGTAAATTCAAGCACGCAATTCGTGTCGCTTATTTTTAGGACATAGCTGCGGAAAACTTAAAAGTTTGTGAATATGCACACAAATAGGCCTACCACAACTTTTATTCTGCTCATATTTCGATGTATTGGTACAAGCTTTTTTCTATGTTTATTTCATTATTAATTTATATTTATCTGTCTGGGCTTAGTATTTTGTTGGGATTGTGGCAACCATTCAATTCATAGAAACATAAGCACGTTATTCAATTGTGTTTAAAACACCTAGGGCAAAAATACAAAATTATGATAAATTAACAGACATAACTTTCAAAAAATTAACTTCGTCATAAAAACAGTTTTCTGTTAAAACATAAACTCCGCACGTCCACTATTTGCAATCACACACACTGGCTCAACGCAATGTAATGGCAATAAAAATATTTTACACACAGCGGTAGATTTATCACAACATCGTAAGTTGCATAGGTAGGTTTAAAAAACACAATGTGTAAAAACTTGATGAGGTAATTTTAAGTACGAGTTTTTTTCATAGTAAGAGAACTCAAAGCTTCGTTCGGTAGCATGTCATGTCATGTAACCCCTTTTGCCAACTTCGGATTCGTAACTGTCCCGCCACCACATATAAATAAATTTAAAGTATTTTTTAACAATAACGTCTCGTTTCAGTTGTAAATAACATATTCAATTTCATAACTTTTGCTGTGATAAGTATGAAATATGCTAAAATTGAAAAGATATATTAAATTCGTGCTACTACTAGTGATGCGAAACTCCCCGATATAGAGAAAGCTACACGCTCCGCTCCGTCCAACAAGCAGGCTTCGCCTATTCAACTTTCTTAATACGAAATGAATATTACAAGTTATGGTAGATACTAAGTTGAAGTTTCATTTATTCAAGAATACAATACTTTACAGTTAACAAGTGATATATTTGTGGTATACAAGTTATTGAAAAAAACACGTTGACATGTTACTCCCAGGGTTTTTTTCAAAGTTTCGTTTCAAAACATCCGAAGAAACCATGAATGCACTATAATGGACTTTTCTTTATTCTCTTTATACCTGGGGGTCTATTCACTAACTTTTCGAGGTGACCTTGGCATAGGATGACATTCTGCCTCTCAGACCGTTGCTCACGCTGCACGTCCACCACCTCAACCACACCGCATCAACCAGCACCAGCCGGTGACAGGTTCACAATGAGATGCCGAGTGCAGAGCAGAGTACTGCACGGGAGTGTAGCAGAGTTGCCCCTACCAGCATTTTAGTTATTGTGTTTTGTTAAACCTAAAATTCATGGGTTTTTCATCCATATTGTTTCACCCTCATTTTGTGCCATCATAGCCAAATTGAAGTTGTTATATGTTCAGAGTAATATTGTGTGTTTTTATATTAATATTTCATGCAAGGGTTTGTGTTCTTATATTGTTTGCAAGTTTTTCAATCATGTAGGAAAAGGTCCAGGCGAGCTGCGTGCCGCCATTGTTCGCGCCTTGCGAACTCTCCAGATTCAGCCGCCATTGAGTGTCACCCGGAAAGTGCGCGCAAAAACGACTGATGTGTCGCACACACTCTCCGGGTGAACTCAACTTTGTGCTTCGAACCATGTAATTTATGAATATTAATGTCATTTTTGGCACCTGTTTGCTAAATTTTTCACCAGGAGTCACCACTCCTTCTTACCCAGGGCTTGAATCACCTGGTGAAGCCTAATTTTCACCTAAGTTCACTATGGCCATTTCGCCCCTTTTCTCAGCATAGCATATTTGGTGGGCTCGTAGGCCAGAGACCGCATCAGCTTTCACAAATTGTGATGTAATTGTTGTGCTAGGATAACTACATGGGAGTTTACATACATATCTTTTATTTATGTACTGCCTTAGGTCATTTCGGGGTATGGGTCCCCTACAACCCGCCTTTACCAAATCCGATGTAAGTCACGGTAAATTCAGTATGCTGAACTCAGAGCTTTTTACAGTATAGGCATTTGGGTCAGCCTGAATAGGCCTACAATACAGCAGACATAAGTATCAGGCGGGAGGAATGTCTGATTCTCCTAGACTGAGAGGTTCATCAGTATTCAACAATTCCCCGAGGGACTGCATACATCCAGACGAACGGCCCACCGTACCCTGAGATCATAATCATCAGCAATCATCGACACCACCTGCCGACGATGTCTGGCGCCTAGTCGGGTATTCAACCACAAAATTCGCCTAACCCCGTTGTACCGCCCTCAAAATACTACTTAACGCAACACCACACAGCCATCAGCTGTCAACCTCAACACCCAGGTTAAGGTCAACAGCTGTGCTACTGTCTTTGGGCTTTTCGGGAGCTATTCACTTAGCAGTTCGATCGCATAACCTTGCAAACTACTAACCCTAGCTGAAGGTTTGGTGTGGGAGGTGGTTTTCGCTCGCTACTGACACAGGGTAGACAACTTGAGTGTTTTCTCCCTAAATTTAAGGGGTAAGAAATTGTGCGTGGATAATTTTAGGGGGGGGGGGATAATTATTAAGGGATATTCTTCGGGGTTGTAAAAATTCGTTTTAGGGTTAAACAAAAAAAAAATAATGATGCAATATGCTTAATTTTTCGGGGCACGAGTGTAAATTCTTTCGTGTGTATTTAGCTTTGGAAAGCCTTGTAATATTTTATCAAGTTTCAAGTAAAGCAGCGGTGGCTAGTTTCCCGTGTTTGTTGGTCGAGCAGACGTGTGCGGACATCTGCTGTTTACGTCCGTTTACCGTCTAGTTTCGAAAGGTTTTCGAAAGTTGTTGTTTTGGTTATGTGGCTGCGACGTGACGCAGTTGCGAGTACAACAACATGTTGTGAGCGCGAGACACAGCGTAGTTTGGATGACGCTACTGGCATCGCCGGAGGCCTTGCGCTTATCTTAGGAAAAGGGGGGATAGGCCTGCCTAATATATACTGGTGGTGCCTATCGCCTAAGAAAGAAAGTCACCAACCGTCGAAGAAGGCGCATCGGGCGTGAGAAGACGCGTTAGGCGTGAAGAATTTCACCCACACCGGCAAGCACCCGTGACCGTAAGATCTTTTGTTCGCATTTCTTTTTCAATTTAACGTCACTTAAATTCTATCAACTTATTTCCGCCGGTGTGGGGGGTCGTTAGGGTGCCAGGAGGGAACAAACATCCCTCCTGCCTTCGGAACTTAAGTCTTGCGATGCAAGTTAAGACATTAACAAACTGTAAACTACTGTGGCGCTGTTTTCTGCACTGGGATAACTAATTGTGAAAGTTCGTACTCTGCAAACTGGAAAGTCGTCTGTGCAGCACTGTGAAACTTCAATGATAAATAAAGTATAAAGCAAACTAATCTGGAATTTCTTCTTTTTACTTAATCGGTGTCACCTGGAACTGAGTCTCGTATTCTACCTATGAGCAAGCTGTGGCAACAAGTAATACTTCCGCAACGTTACAATATGGCGCCTACCTGTGAGGCGGTAATATTATAATGACGGAACTTTACAACTTATTATTTGGTTTCGAAATTACATCTCAGTAAATTACTTAAGCAGATACTATCGATTATTATCGATAAAGGAAGCAAATTCTTCGTTCCAAGAAATCGTTGTTGCTATGCCAGTTAATCTTGTAAAGCCAATTTTTTTAATCTAGTAGGAAATGAATGTTGTCACCGTTGGCAATCTAGCTGTTTTGTTCATGCAAGAGCATTTCTTTGTGAAGCAAGGTGTATTATTGTTTAGTGTATAGTTTTGTTCACAATTGATGGTCTTACATTAAGCGATACCGAAAGTAAAGGATCAAAGGTATTATCAAAAATATACGAAAGTAGGGAAGACTGATGTCTTATTACATAAATATATGTATTGTATATTTAAACATACATATTCATTATCAAATTTTATGTCTCGGTTCGAGAGTCAGTGTTTTTATATCCTCATTTTAGGATGTCAAGAATATCACTGTTTGTAAGCCATTATTCAATGTGCCCATTGACAACTTATTTTTCATGTAACGGCGATGTCTTTCGTTATATTAATCATTGTTAACAATTAGTACATTCTAAAGGAAGTTAAATATATTGTAATTTTAATTTACAGATTAAATTTTTCCGTATCACACTGGTGACAGTATGACAGTATGCAGGTATTGTCGAGTAAATTATAAAGCTCACAGAAAATACTTAGTAGCTCACAGAAATACAGAGAAATATAGAAACGCAGTCTAGAAATAGAAGACAGGAAAATCTTGTCAAAAATTTTCAACATGCATACAAATTCTCTCAGAAACAACAAAAATTGTAGAATTAATTTATTGCAGAACATGCTTCAATACAAACCTGTCAATCACCTGACAGAAATTTTGCTGCAGTTAGTTGGACAGTAATTCTAACACTTTATCTAATTTATAACTCTATAAAACAAAGCGTGCAGCTATTATCAAAAATGTGTTAAGTCCACGCATGCTTGACGATCTAATACAAGAGGCTGGGGATTCCGTGTACTCTATCATTGTTGATGAAATCACAAATGTTTCTACACAAAAAAAATTCTTTGTGTAATTATTCGTTTCTTTTCAGTAACAAAAAGACAAATAGTAACAACGTTTTATAGGATAATTAAATTAACTGTCTGTAATGCTCAGCGTATTTGATGCTATAAAAACCCATTAAGAGCAAGATAATAAAAACTTTCAAAACTTGATTGTAGTAGGCATCGACGGTGCTAATGTGGCAGTAGGCAAACACAATTCTGTGACTGCTCCTCTGGAACAAGAATTGAAGAATCTCAGTTTTGTAAAATACATCTCTCACTCTTTGCACTCTTTGCTGTTATGTGTTGAAAAAGAGTTGTTGTGATATCACAGTCTTATATCTATTACTCTGTCACAGATATATCTGTGATAATAAAATATCTCTGACAAAGAAGCAGACTACGATGTATCGGTCATGTCTATGGGCATGGTGGTTCACTTAGACTGAATTCCACTTGGGACTGTCAGTGCTGACCAGCAGAATACAAGAAGGAATGTCATAAGTAAAATCCGCACTCTGTAGAGTTCGGTGGTGGAACCAGGTGGAACATTCGTCAGCAGAGTTTTCAGCAGGAATAATGGCATCTGCTATGCGTGGTGAATCAATGGTAGATATAAACATGTTATCAACAGGGATGGAAATTTTTTTATATTCATCTTCGTCTGATTCAGTTTCATCAATTGATGATGAAATCGAAGAATGTGAAAATATACATTCCACTTGCATCTTCTGCAGATAAAAATGTAACTTGCTTGTTATCCATCGCCGCCATGTTGCATGGTCTGCTTTTACTGAGACTGTTTGACGTCTTGCACGTCAGTTACTTCAGCCGGAAGTATAGCCTACAACCCAGATGCCACAATGCCATTCGTCATTTACTGATAAGCGGAATGAGTATGCAAAGGAATGCTCGTCAGTAATTTCAGCTACTGTCAGTACGAAGTGGAACACAATCTTGGAGAAGTAGTTCAGAACCCATTTACTCGCTGTATTGAACCAGTTCTTTTGAACAGTTCATCGGTTATATTTTAATATTTATTTATTTAATATTTAGTATTAAATTTTCAATTAATTTATTTAAAATTTATTTATTTACACTTTACAGGCTCAGATTTTCTTTGTTTGCACTATCACAACATTCAATTTGCTATGTTTACATTTTTGATCAGGATTGAAATTTTAGAACCTCTCATTAAGTTTATTTAGTTAGTTTTTAACATTTAGGAATTACCTCTCAGTATTTTTTTAAAAGCTCAAGTTTGTTCATTTTGTATTATTCAGTGTCAAGTATGTTTAACATTTGAGCTGTAACTCCTATTTTTTCTTAGCACTAGGCCTATGCTATTGTATAGAGCTTTTAAAACTACATTGTTTACAGTTTTATCCCAAAGAAGATTAATGTTTATATTATTTTTCAGTGAAAGTTTGTACTTAGTTGCAGTTTTTATTCATGATTTCCAGCTTCAGAATCCTTGCAAAAAAAAAAAAAAAGAGACTCGATTTTAGTACTCCCTTCCCGACATGAAATGGGGCAGTTCATCATAATTTAGGTTAAACTCTCAAGTTTAATTTTTTGGTAGCATGACTGTTCGCCGTAAGGATAGGGTCGTTGGGAGAGGGGCGAAAAGTTTAAATGCTTGGGGCAAATTTTAAGAAGAGGCCCATAAGCACCAGATATAGATTTTTTTAGTTTTTTCATTCACAGCGCCTATGTATGGCCGTGAAATTTTCTTTCAAGTTATGTCAAAATTTGATTATTAATTGCAAGTTTAAGTAAAATTTTAAGATGATGAATTAAAACTTTTATATTGAAGTAGATATTATTTATCCCTCTCTATTTTACCTCAATTTTTCCCGAAATTTTACCAGAGGCCGTAATTAAGGAGCTTTCAATAAGAAAGAAATGTATATATTTCTATAGAAATATTTGGAGCACCAACAAGTAGGGTCATAAAGGTGGATTTAAAAGCTTAATTATTTTCATGCGCAATTAGCAAATGTCCGGCCAGAGAGGCATATTTTTTTACATAGTTCTCTCCACACAATGAGTAACGCCGAGCATGATAAAATGGCAAACGATAAATCGACACTGAGCATGCCTGATACATCTGGCTCGATACCGATTCAGCTACGACAGTGACGTGGACCACTCCTTCATGGTCACAGTCATCACATCATCGGCCCACAGTCGCTGCACCAGTGCGGCCTGCAGAACATCCATGTCGTGCGTCTCGATGCGTGTCCGCATCGTTCACTTGGGAATGGGTCATGATATGATACCGAGTGATCCAACCGAGTACCTGTGGTATCCCTAGACAGATCTCTGTAATTAGGATAGGAATCAAGTGTTAGAATGCATAGTAAATAGCATTAGAATTTATTGCTCATGGGAAAATGTTCCTGAAATTCGCCCTTATAGGATTGCGAAGTAATAGCAGAATAAAAGGAAGGCCACGTACATAATTAATGAGGTGTAGAGTAGAAAGGCAATGGTAAGTGAAGTGTACTATATAATTTTCCGAGTGCAATTGTGTGTCTAATCAAGCCAATTAGTGACGTGGAAAATAATTAGTCATTCTTTCAACCTGACTGTTTTGGTCGTAGAGTACCCTAAAACATAACATACCTAAATTTACCACGTGCTCTGCAAGGCATCACATAATCATTTTTAGTATTAAAATTAGTGCTTAATAAAGAACTTTTAACTGTCTACAGCATTAAGACAACTAGCTCAGAATGTTCTAGTGTTTTATGTGTATGTTTCAAGTTCAATGTTAATGAGGTCAGTTAATTAAATTACCTCGCGGAGTGGAGCGAGCTCTCAGCAAGGTTGCCGATCGCCCGTGCCATCTCCGCCAGTCTGATTCCACGGGTCTTACTTAGGTGCTGCACTTGCATCGCGCCGTGAGGGAATTTCATACTTTCTTCTGAACACTTAACTGCAATAGGTTAATGTAATTTACTGGAACTTTTATTAAGTTTACCAACAATCTTCCCAGTTTTCGCAGCACCCGTCTATCAGCTCAATTTACCGACCCCGGAGATTTGATTACTCTTGTAAGTTTTCGCGCAATTCATGGGCTTTTTATTCAGTAATGGCAGCTGGTAGGACTTGTGAGTCAGACCCACATTAATTTGCATTGTATACATTTAACTGTTTACACTATTCGGCAATAAAATTTAATTGTATTAACCGATACATGCGAGTTCTCATTGTAGTGATGTATTCCGGGCCCTGGCCATATCCAGGAAGCCCTCGACGCCTCAAGGAGGCATCCTTCATTTATAAGGCAAGAAGGTAATAATAATGTGTGCTGGGGAGCCTGAAAACCCCGGCTATATATTACATTTTCCTGTAAATTTGTACTGTGTGTGTCAGGGGACACAGCCACATGGTCGTTCGGCCCACGATCCTGAGAACTGTGACTTCGTGCTCACCCAGTGAGCTAACAGCCATTCTATTAGATATAGGAATATTGTGTAATATTCTGATGTTTATTAACATAGCCGCCGGACGATGTCCGCATTACTATCCCCCACCCCTCAGGTAACGTTAACAGCAACTGAAATCGTAGCTGAGATTGTAAATGTATTCTTTTGGGGAAAAAAATACAAAAGCAAATGTCAGTACCACAGATAACATTACAAATGCTATAAATAGTTATTTAGGCATGAACACACAGCTAACACTTGAAACAGTAATGGAAGTTATACTGGCTCAGTTTCAGATGTTTCAGACACAGTCATATCAGAATTCTTCAAGTTTTAATTAGGAATTACAATCTAATGTAGCCATTTAACAAACAGAATTTCGTCAGACGTAAACCGCACTACTCATTCTATAGTCGAGCATATCAATATTGCAACTAGCAACTTAGAGCAAGCTACTCAAATTAAACATGACACATTAGGGGTTTGTCACAGGGTCCGGCAGATGAGATTAATGTCCAGAGGGTACCAGCTAGCAAGTTAAAGGAATCCGCTTGGTTTAGCACGAGACACTTGAGGTGGGCAGTGTTGGAAAAGGCCAGTTTAATGGACCCTGCACCTCGTGCTTTAATGAGGTCATGCGTGATGACTGATGTCGGTGTCTAATTAGACAATATAACATACACACACTCCCAAACTGGGTTATTGTGACTCCCCAGCATACTGTTCCAATGTACACAAATTACTTCTATTTACATAAAACACACTCTGACTTACATGATGTAATGAACATGGCAGGTAGATGATGATTACAATGGGCCATCGCCCTGAAGTTCCCCGCGAAGTGGGAATAAGGAACTCATACACATCAGTTTCAAGAAAATTCCAAATGTATTTAAGAAAGCCCAGATGAGGTG
Source organism: Clitarchus hookeri (assembly GCA_002778355.1). Lineage (NCBI taxonomy): Eukaryota > Metazoa > Arthropoda > Insecta > Phasmatodea > Phasmatidae > Clitarchus > Clitarchus hookeri. The sequence goes on from NQII01005307.1 coordinate 89,538, forward strand.
GTACACCTAATGAAGCAGGCGTGCGGCACGAGGCCCCACATTGGCCTAAACTACTGTAACAAAGGCGTCGATGGATGCGAACAAAATATTAAATTGTAATTTATGCCGGAGGGGCTGTATGACTGTGCCGGAGNGTGCACGAAGTAGTCGAATAAAAACATTCCGATAACGATAAAGTCTATTGTAATGAACATGATCGAAGTACAAAGTTGCTTCACCTCCGAGCAGTGTAATGCGACCTGCCCTGAAACCAGTTACTCTCCGACTGGTGAGGTGGTGGTGTGGCCTAGGTAACGGTGGTTGTCCACCATCCACCAAAACAGAATATCTCAGGACAATAAATTGAATAAATTAAATGTAACACATAGCCCTTGAAAATATATGACAAATTACATATTGTTAGTTTCTGTTTACATTAACGTAAACAAAAGTGATAAAAATTATCTAAAAATAATTTTTATAGAGTTTTCAAATATTTTTGTAGTGAGTCTTTTTCCCTACCTGAAGAAAAATGCACACATAGAACACTTGTCACATTAATTAAAATGTCTTTAAAATTAATATTAAAAATACATTGATTTTTTACAAGAATTTTGGTTTGGTTTGTTTAGAGTTTAAGTGTTCCGCAGCCAGAGTCAAAACACGTGTTTCTAATCAAATATAAACTGCACTTGTTAAGGGCATTACTGATTACTAATTAGATTCACGAAAAGTAAAGGGATTAATTAGATACCATTGCCCACATGGTTGGCACTTTACACTCATAGTACTCTGTTACCCATGTAGAGATTTCCTTACATTCATTTGCTGTACTGTTAGAAATTACAGTGGTAATTATGAAAGATTGGTTAGGTCGTTTAATGAGGTTGTGACATAATTACGCATTGTGGCAATGAAATCACTGCACCGGCTTGGACAGCATACCTTGGGCCCGTTGCCTCCGGTCGTGCTGCGTGTGGTCAGCACTTGGTGTAGGTAGTTCGTACCTGCTATACTAGGTAGTGTGCACGGGTCGACAAGGGCTATGGGGAAGTCGTGGTTGGCGTCAAACAATTGAGCGATGATTTTGATGGCCATTGGATAAGCATATTACTCACGCAGCAGACACAACATATGTTCAGTTAAACCTAATTAGAGATTATTTGGGAGACGTCAAGTTTAGTGTGGGGAGAATACTTAATGTAAACTTCACACTGAACTAGGAGCCACTCGTGAAATATTAGAATTACAAATAACGGGTCTCGAAACACACACAGCCAATGTAGAAAACATACCTATATCACAAATACCTGTTTTAGACACTGTTTGTCCAGAAGTCGATCATCAACTCACTAATTTTTAAAGGCATTTTAAGAACAGACTGAGCTAGTCCGAGTCTGCTTATCATAATGCTATGCCTAATTTTGAAAAGGAAACTAAAGAAGTCAGAGAAAAACTAACACATATTGACAGAAAAGTAGAACAGGCTGAGCCACTCCGAGTCTGCTTATAATAATTCTATGCCTAATTTTGAAAAGCAAATTAAAGAAGTCAGAGACCAACTTGATCCGCGGTGTTCCCAGAGTTGTGAAGTGATATGTATGTTCCCGGCGCCACAGCTCTGCGGTGAGCTGATGAGATGTAGGGCTGTTTTCTGGTCCACGGCCTACGGGGCTCTGGTAAACACTCCATCATACACACGATGCCGAGGCTGTGGACCACCTCGCACACCTTACTTAATTATAAATAAATAAAGTGCTGCTTGTTAAGGTATTTATTACCCGAGACTCATTGTACGCACAACCCGTGTGGCCATTCAGGCTACAAGACATGTGGCCTGAATGGCCCGGAACTGCGAGTGACCACGTGGTCTTTATAATGTGAAGCCCGAATGCACTTTACGATTCCCGATAAATAATAAAGCCACTCTCCCCTCGGCGCTATGTAAGTCAAATAATGAAACAGATGAAAAAAATGATTTAAATTACGATGGACGACACTCGATGGCAATTCGACTGATGATGTCTTTGCTAGGGCTACGACGGAGCGAGAGAGTTTAACGTCCGGGACCGTTGAAGTGCTGACGAGTACTGGCGGAAGCGTGCGCCGGCTTAAGCTACCTGAGCGCAAGCGACGCCATGCCGTGAAACGATGAAACACAATACACTAAAAATGATAATGATATGAAAGAGGACATGAATTTACTTAAACTAATAGTACATAATTTTCCCTAAAACAATACATAATGAAAAATGATAATACTTATTCTTAATGTTTACATCGTACCAGCTACAGTATTGCCAAATGTCAAACGTCACATGTCTCTGGCTGTGGCTGTGCAGACTGTCTCCAATGGTGATAAAACAAATGATATTAACTATATACACTGACATTATTAATAAATACACTGACACTGAATAAATTATAAACACTAATACACTTGCACTAGTGCCCACAAGCCTGTCGGAGTGGTGCGTCTGGCGTGCAGAGAAGGCTGTGGCAGTCACAGTGGGCACAAAGGACTCGTGAACGTGCGGTTCACGTCAACATATTAACAGACAAGTACAAGATTTGGCAAATCACAACACTTGCACACAACAGAGTCACTACTGAAAACATTTGCTTACCTACTTAAAGTACACAGAGTAATCAAACAACAGCCACACAAATTTCAAACCTTATAGCTGTTTTGCTTTACCTTCCTGCCAAGCAGTAGGCTGAGGAATAACAACTTTCTCAGGCTGTTCGTAAGAAAACCCAAAGATATATCTGCATAAAATTGAGTAATATGCTAAACTGTTTAACTTATCTGATTATGAGTTATTACTTTAACTTGAGCTAAGCCTCAAATCAATTTTTTTTCTGGTTGGAGATAATCAAAGAACAAGTACACTCTCGGATTTTCGAAAATTGTTTGTAGAACAGTATTGGAACCCTAAGATACAGGAGAACATAAGGACTAGCTGCACCTAGAAATATTTGACCCTAAAAGAGGAAGAAAAAAATCTCAAGCAACACTTCTGCGAAATGACTGGGCGTACTCACCATCTGGATGCTCCAATGTGTGACGGGGAGTTCGCAGAGATTATATTATCTCAATGGTCTCCGAGGTACCAAGACAGATGGGGCTGACCGTCCTTTTTCCACACACACAGATTTTAGGCAACAACAATTGAAATTTGAACAATACAATAGGCAGAGGTCACAAACTACTCGTGAAGTTGACAGGCAACCTCCAGTCAGTCAGCCACCTCTTTACCAAAGCCCATAACACAGACAAGTGCAAGATGCTATCAACCAAGGTAATTTTAACAGTACCACCCCCCCCCTTTTTTCTTAAAAACTTCCAGGGTAAATACAATGAATTATTACATTGATACAGACTTGACAAATAGAGTCACCAGTCAGTCACGTAAGTTTTCTTATAAAAACAATATAGTCATTAAAAAAAAATCAAGGAAAGAGGTTTTACCCTGATTACCACAAAGAAAAAGAGAAAATGTGTCAACAGGAGACACTGGTCCAACAACCATGCCTATGTTTATGTCGATGGTATAGTATACATGCTAGGCAACTACAAGGAAAATACCAACAGGAGTACTAGTCCCACTTTAGCAGCAACACCTGCAAAACAAAGTGTTTGGTACTTGTCACCTTTTAACCAGTCGCCACTAGATAATATCGTGCCTATTCTAATTAATATTATAAATGTGAAAGTGTATTTGTTTGTTTGTTTGTCGTAATTTCATATCACATCGGAGCAACTGATCGACGTAATTTTTTGTACAGAGATAGTTGGAGGCCCTGAAGTGACGTAGGCTTCTTTTTATCCCGAAAATAATATTTTATTCCCTCAGGAATTATTTTTTTGGTAAAAATAACGCTCGGGGTACAATGCTGCATCAATGTAATTTGTTAGTGTGGGACGACATCGCAACAGAGCAACGGATGGACGTGATTTTTTGCACAGAGATAGTTGGAGGGCCAGGAAGTGACATAGGCTACATACATTTTATCCCGAGAAAATATCTCATTCCTTGGGGATATTCCTATTGGAAGATGAAAAAGTACACAAACGGAATAAAAATGCACGTCGCAACCGAGCAACAAATCGACGTAATTTCTTGCACACAAATTGATGGAGGGATGAAAGGTGGTATTGGCTACTTTTTATCGCGATACAATATCTCAAAAAATTTACAAACAGTAATAGTGAATCAAGTAAAAAAAAAGTGTGTCGACAGCACACTCTCTTGCAATACTGTCTAAACTGATAAAGATGGAACAATATCACGTAGTAAAGAATTGTGTAGAATAAAAATACCTGAAAAAACTCAGTGGTAGCATATATCTATCTAATAAGTATTTTACCTTAATTCACCGAGACGTTGAGTTTTATAATATGTATAAAGCATAAAAGATTAACACTGAGTAAAATTAAACTTTATTTAAAAATAACTTAGACAATAATTTTGAAGTCCACGCGAGCAGAACCGCGGGCAAAGCTAGTCGTTAATAATGTATACCCACACAATTTTAACCAACCTCCTAGGTGACCGAATACACGGCAGCATACGAACACTGTCCCTGTACTACACTTGCAGGTAATGTACAAGGAAATTAAACTCAAGTTCATCAAGATTATTTCGAAAGTAATGAGCCTTTGAAACCTCTTGTACCTCCATTCCGTCACCTTACATAGGTCAAGGGTTACCTAACCTGCATAATGTAAATGCTAGGACTACACAAGAAAAGTTAAACTAGCAAGCGTTCGGAGAATGTGCTCGAGAGTATGATACCTAAACTTGAAGTTTCGACAATGGAGAATGGCCCTGAGAAAATTAGAAGGGAGATCGAAAATTTGGTCAATACACATCTTTACACCACTGCAAAGAGCTGTAAGCAACATTGCAAGATAAGCAAGAATGTTCATTTTGAAGTAGGATAATTAGTACTCTGGCATACCAAGTCTACAAGTTCTTTCTCGCCAAATGTAACAGACACATTGTTTTTACTTTTTGATGGAACTTTTAAAGTCACTGCAAGAGTGCAGAGTAAGTGCTATCGACTAGCTAGTTTAAATTGAGTTTCTGTCAGCAAATAAAACAACACACAGTTCAAGCCTTATATTTGCCTAATCCAGTCCCAGTTCCACCAGATATTACTAGTTAAATAATTCCACTATTCAAACTGGAGAACTCACACATATTGCTTGAAATTTTGTTGAATCATAAATTATGTTTTTATATTAAAATTACACATTCATGTAGAAGTAATCATCAGTATTTGCTGCGGCTAGTGTATTATTATAGTGTCATTTATTTAAAGGCCATATGTCTTATGTATTGTATTAAGTTATTGTTTCAATATTTATTGTACACTGAGGCGACAAAAGTCATGGGATACCTCCTAATATCGTGTTGGGCCTCCTTTTGCCCGGCAAAGTGCAGCCACTCGACATGGCATGGACTCAACAAGTCGTTGGAAGTCCCCGGCAGAAATAATGAGCCATGCTGCCTCTATTGACGTCCATAATTGCGAAAGTGTTGCCGGTGGAGGAGTTTCTACACGAACTGACTTATCGATTGTTCATGTCGGGCGATTTTGGTGGCCAAATAATTCACTGGAATGGTCCAGAATGTTCTTCAAACCAATCGCCAACAGTTGTGGCCCGGTGACATGGAGCATTGTCATCCATAAACATTCCATCGTTTTTTGGGTACATGAAGTCCATGAATGGCTGCAAGTGGTCTCCAAGGAACTGAACATAACCCTTTCCAGTCAATGATCGGTTCAGTTGGACCAGGGGACCCAGTCCATTCCATGTAAAAGCATCCCACACCATTATGGAGCCACCACCAGCTTGCACAGTTCCTTGTTGACAACTTGGGTCCATAGATTCGTGGGGTCTGCACCACACACGAACCCTACCATCAGCTCTTACCAACTGAAATCGNACCACACACGAACCCTACCATCAGCTCTTACCAACTGAAATCGGGGTTCATATGACCAAGCCACGGTTTTCCAGTCGTCTAGGTTCCAACACTTTATGGTCATGAGCCCAGGAGAGGCGCTGCAGGCGATGTCGTGCTGTTAGTAAAGGCACTCGAGGGTCTTCTGCTGGCATGGCCCAGTACAGCCTAAGTTCGCTACACTTTCCTAACGGACACGTCCGTCGTACATCCCACGTTGATTCCTGCGGTTATTTCACACAGTGTTGCTTGTCTTTTAACACTGACCATTATGAGCACACGTCGTTGGTCTCGGTCAATAAGTGCAGGCGGTCGGCCACTGCATTGTCCATGGTGGGAGGTTATGTCTGAAATTAGGTATTCTTGGCACACTCTTGACACTGCTGATGTCGGAATGTTGAATTCCCTAACCATTTTTGAAATGTAATGTCCAATGCGTCTAGCTCCAACTACCATTCCCCGTTCAAAGTCTATTATTTCCCGTCATGCGGGTATAATCATGTCAGAAACCTTTTCACATGAATCACTTGACTACAAATGAAAGCCCAACCAATGCACTGCCCATTTATACATTTTGTACGCTATACTGCTGCCATCTGTATATTTGCATATTGCTATCCCATGACTTTTGTCACCTCAGTGTATATGCCTGTGCCCATGAAATAGTAGGTCGCTGTGATTAAGCTTCTTACTTATGAAAGTATATGGGTTAAACATTGCCAAGTGCATCACATCTCTGTACCTGTTTAATTTAAAGCAAGGCTGAACTCAACACAACTAGTCTGAATAGCTGATGTGAAAATTTACGACTGCAGTACCGAAAGTTATTTGATAACGCATGGACTGAACCAAAGATAGAGCCAAGTAAAAACTATTAATTGAAGGCTACACTGCATTTACATTACGCCGATAAGAAAACAGCAGAGCTCAAATTAATTCAAGCTACTCGTAAATAAAGGCCACTCACATCTTACATACTAAAATTATTGCTTACACATAGCTAATACAATAAATGATTACACTCCTCACTTGTTACTGAAAGAAAGTTAGTTTTGTACTTACCATTGGTTAAAGCATCCCAACGAAATCCTTTATTGTTGGCATGTATAATCAATTATTTTTTGTATTAAAACGTTTTATGGCGAATTCGCAGATATATTTTCTCTGTGTTGACGTCGTCCACACTTCATGTTGTTATGATACACACACTGCAATTTTATCTTTGAATTATTGAAATCTTATATGTGATGTTATTTTATGTGAATTGTTTCATAGTTATTTATGATTTATTATTCTACATATTTTGTGTTGTTTAATTATTTTTCGCCTGTTATTTGATTTATTCGTAATATCGTATATGTATTTTGAGATAGTGCTCCCTCAACACACCATACCAATTAGTGTTTGTTTGCATCTTTTATCACTGAAATTGTAGAGGGTAGTTAGGTTTACCACTTACAAATATTTACACCATCTACACTTCCTCTCACAAATATGATAGATTTTAATGAGCAATTGCCTGTGAAGCGACGAAATAAACTTAACAAGCTATGAATAGTGAAATTTTAAACATTTTAATACAGCAAATAAACATTTCTTAGCTTAAAGTCTCTTTCACATTGTCAAATTTCCGCCGTCGACTATGACATGAACGACGCGTTCACGAGCTCCTTGTGCCCTCTGACTGCCGCAGTCAGAACAACTACACCAGCTACACCGGGCCGCACCAACCACATTAGTCCAAGAGTGCATAGTGCAGGTCGACAAGAACGAATTTTGTACCTTCATTCCGACAAGGATTACATAACCCAAGAGTACGCCCTACTCATTTATTACAAGATGTATNACGAATTTTGTACCTTCATTCCGACAAGGATTACATAACCCAAGAGTACGCCCTACTCATTTATTACAAGATGTAACTCTTTTAATAAGTAGGTTTGTGCACTGGTAATGGGTCGTTGCTTCGTAGCAGCTCGCACCGCGACCTACGACGCAATGCACCACCAAATGGTTTCGAACTTTCAAGTAGGCCGAAACTGAACTGATAAGTGCCCCAAAGTGTCACTAGTAGTGTGCAGCATTATTGCAAACACATNACGAATTTTGTACCTTCATGCCGACAAGGATTACATAACCCAAGAGTACGCCCTACTCATTTATTACAAGATGTATCTCTTTTAATAAGTAGGTTTGTGCACTGGTAATGGGTCGTTGCTTCGTAGCAGCTCGCACCGCGACCTACGACGCAATGCACCACCAAATGGTTTCGAAATTTCAAGTAGGCCGAAACTGAACTGATAAGTGCCCCAAAGTGTCACTAGTAGTGTGCAGCATTATTGCAAACACATTAAACACAGTCACCTTATTCCCAGCTACAGTCAGGGGTGTGTTTTATGGTATTAAGAATAATCAAGCATGCTATTCCACACCTTTTTGCCCAGGTGGACTTGTCCATCCCTTAAAGAGATAGCCATCTGGCAACACTGTAGCCAGTGAAATTCAGACACGTCACAGGTAGTAAAATTCAAACAATTTTTACAAGAAAATATAATCTATTTAACATGTATTTATATTAGAGCAATTATGTTTTCTAAAAGGGAGATTGCCTATAAAGGCCTCCATCATTGTAACAAATCATTTAGTGTGGTGACATTTCTCGTAAACTCCACAACTTCAACATTAACATACATTTGTTAATAAAGGAGGGTGTCACCAATGTGTTCCCCTTATTTTTACTTTTTTTTTCACCACTGCAATGATATCACATAGTGTTCATGTTATGTTTCATCATGGCCATTTGACTTCGGTGCTCGTCACTCGTAACGGAAACATAAGTTACTCGGTCAGTTCGTCTCAGCACTCGAACCAGACCGGCGGCATTGGTCGCCCGCTCTGCGAGCCCCCTCGGTTCTATCATTTTGGCTGTAACCGCTTTACTGCAATATTAAATTAATTAACCGGTACATTTATTTAATGTATTTTAAGTATCGAGAGGAGATCCATCCGCTCTTTCACCAGAGAGATTAACGCTATCGTGTATCAACATAATACCATGTTTATTTTCCGCTAAGGTCACCGGCAGGCAGTAAGTGCTGGGTCCACTTTAATGCATTAATAACCAACAAACAAGCAACCACACTACATAGCTAAATGTGTGTCGATTAATTGTAGGTTACTACAACCTTTGCAGCATCACCCACAATTTCATAGTATATTTTGGGCATACGAGACGGCCTACAGTCTCGTCATAAGGTAGTAATAGTGCAAAAATAAGTATGTGACAGCATCATCAACAAACTGATGGAGATATCCAGGGCCTCCTGAGCTGTCGACTGACCGACCCTATTCATTAACTATCCACTGGGTTATGACGCCGGACAATCAAACACTCAACCAGCCCTTGGTAACGTTGACCACATCAAATAAATTTGTCAATAAAATCTGAAGACAAAATACGGTCATAAAATTTTTCCTTCCAACAAATTTTATCAAATAATCTTGTGTGTGTTTGAAAATGTGTCACACTGTCATAATTATTTACTGGGTGACTCTAATTGAAATTATTATTTGAAAATTATTTTGGTAGTGATATATTGCTTGTGTTTTTCCATTCAGTCAATTACAGGGAAAAATGTAGAAAATGTTGTAATTTATTTTCGATTCTTTACAAAATTCAAATTTCATTTTGTCTGGGATGGACTAAAATGTTTTACACTCGTGTGCATGTAAGAAAATAAAAATTAATATGATACATGTTTTCTTGTACTAAAAGACAATTTTATAGTATTAAATACCTGTGAAGTTTGTCGGGCGTACAAGTGGTGATTACATGAAATTTCTTACATGGTGCTTACTTTCTCTATGGACATGGAGTTTATCTAAGAGCACAATGATACCAGGCAATCAGGCGTCTGTTTGATTTTGCGGCATGAGTAAATTGGCTTAAACAAGCAATGGAGGTTCATAAATGCCAGAATATTTATCGTAAAACACAGGTGAGATAATACTGAGGCAATGGTGACATATTAAAATAATATCCTTCACCATACAAAATAGTAAAACACATTTATCCTTTTCTTGGTATAACCGAACACAAGACGCTATTTAATACAATTCGTATGAAAAATGATAATATGATAAACCATGCAAATCACTGAATAAAGAAATTGTAACTACTTCAACGACTACTTGAAGCATAACACAGCTGGTAAGTGTGAGAAAGTAGGGATTGTATTAAATGTAAAGTTTTATGTAAAATAGGCATTCATAAGTAATCTGAAAAATTATTATTTCATTATGCTGTCTTAAATCAATATAAAACCCCGAGGAATAGCTGGAAAAATAAATTATGATAAGTTTTCAAAGAAGAAACATACAAAATTAGTTCTTCAAGGTTTATCTAACATAAATATGATTTACATGAGTTAATCATGAACTGGCTCATTATATTTCTCATCAATAACATATCATTAAAATGTTTGTAGCAATAACTCAGCGTTTAACATAAGAATCTGACTATAGGCTTCTGATAATGTCCATGGAAACTTAAACGCCGTTTTTAAAAATTCATATTAAATTTAACATCTTCAGGAATTACTCTCTTGAAGTTTAAATGTCATTTAGATATTCCAAAAGAAATTAAAATTACGAAAAGAATGTAGCTCTTAAAATGTAAGAAGTTGCACACATAACACAGATTCTGTACGTGTTACTTTTAATGTTGGTGGAGATGGCAGCCGAAGTTTTCGGAAAATTGTCCAAAACTAATTACAATGCAGCTCGGACCTCTTCTATAATGCTACACATATTAAAAATTATTCAGTGCCTCTCTAACACCATTCCTACTCTTACAATGGATGTTAATACCTAAATTATATGTTAATCTTGCAGACAAAGTCTTATGCTGATCCGCTCAACTTGGCGTCTGAGGCGATTGTAATTAATCACGGTGATTCACAAGATGACACTAATTACACAGGAAATTCCTAAAAAAACGTCGCTTCCTTCTTTGTCTATTATAAATAATCCTGTTATTAATACCTTCCTTCATAGCCAAAACTGCTGGAGAAAACCAGGTGTGTCCCATTTAGAAATATTTAATGAAAACAGAGGTCTCTGGAATGTAACAGAAGCCATCTAACAATCTCAAACAAATATGACGACTTTTATGGAGTTTCGTTAATTTTTAATTTATGCACTTTTGTTTTACCAAATTTATTGGAACAGGTTCTATAGAAAAATTAGACAGTGTGTCAGGGGCTTAACATCAATGCGCAGTGAATACCAAAGTCACGATGGTGTTTTTAATTATAGCCAGTAGTTCTGTACTTAACTGACAAAAGTTAGGGAATATACCTCTTGGCATTTTCTAAAATTTAGTGTTGCGCTCAGGAGGGAAGGAAAATGCGAGTTCCTTTTATTTAGAGGTGAGGTAATGTTTCTCCCATGAACGCAACATATTTCAAGATGTTGTTAAATTTGTTTATTTTATGTTTGGGACATTGGGTACACGTCGTTGAGCGGATATGACAGAATCGCTTCGTTGATGTTTAAGAAGTTTGCCGTGTGTTGTGTTCTTACTTGAGCATGGTTGTATAGTGTTTCGGTTATGTTAATACAAATATTATTTGTAGTTCTTCGGCAGTTTTAAATTTGACTTTGAACGTTTGAGAACGGGGAAAAAAAAAAAAAAAAAAAANAAAAAATGCATTCCGTGTTGACGAGAGGAAACGCAATTTTGGCATATACATTAAGTGTTCTGGCTGCATTGACATTTTTTTGCTTTGTCTCCACTGTATTTATTGATTATAGGACTACAGCTGCGATGAATACTGTGAAAGTTTTCGTGTAAGTATATTAATGCCTCTTACTTTCATACCCGTATGTTGTACTGTAGCAGCTTAACAGCTTGATGCATTCTTCAAACGATGATAGTTACTGTAAAGCCTGGGCTACAATTAATGTATAACTAAGGTAATAGTAAATAATAGCGACTTTCCGAAGACAAAAGACAAAATCACTGAAAGGGGTGTAATTCTGTTCCAGTAATTACACAGAGCACGAATTTACTAGGGGCATCAACATATAAATAATCAATACAAACCACAAATACGATAGTGGGGAGGGCTATGAAGATCAGGGAAATTCTGGGGTAAAATATGTATGCTGTCATATGTTTTTACGTAAATATGTTAAATGCAAAAAGACCTAACTGAATAAAACCTAACTTCACGATTTGTAAATACAGGGGTTCCTTTTGCCAACACATGATACTGTATATCTTCGTGCGGCAGTTCATGACCACCTGTGTGTTACACATCGTGAAGTAGGGTTTAATTATGTTGTGTATGCTACATACAAATGGCTACACCCAGCTATATCTAAACTCTTGACTACGTATTACAAAATGTAAAACCTTGTCATATATATATATATATCACAAATAATGAAACTTGCAGAAACCATAATAAGTAAGCTTGTATCGGTTCATCCACCCCTCTGATTCACCTATCGTGAAGTTTGGTTTAATTTGGTTAGGTCTGCTGCATTTTACATGACTGGCGGCAAAATTACGTAAGCCCTTCAATTAACACACACGCAATACTACACAGTACAATTCACTACATTACATATTGCATGCTAAAACTCCAAATGCATTATGTTACTGGCCCATTTATTCAGCAATCGTACTTCGTAGATACATAAATACAACTCTTAAAAGTCTATTCAATGGGTCGAAACTTCATACACACTCAAATTATCACAGAATTATTATATTTCAACATTTCCCATGGACATAATGGCACAGAAACACTTGTATTTTCGCACAATTATTTGATTTAACACGTTAAACAGAATGAATCTCAATAATACATGTAACAGCATTCGTACATCACAAACCTTCGCACAGTCAAATTCATGGTACACTGAAGTGGCGCAAATTTCCACAATACAACTGTGATGTAAACCAATTTTGATGCGTGTTTTTTATTTCCTGCTTCTGTGCATCATTGGTTACAGAATGTATTGTAATGTATCATGGTGATATACGTAAACTGTTGATAAACACCATCTGTGGACGTCATTTTGTATGATCTATAATATGTATATTTATTCTACTTGTAATAAATACATAGTGTAATCCTCTCGTGAATATAGGCAAGGTAAGCCTTGAATAATTCAACAGAATTACGTGATGTTCCGACACTGTTTGATTGCTGTGTTTTTAAATTGTATAACCTTAGCTGCTCGTCATAAAAATACCCTGTGAATGATGATTTATAAAATGATTGGCTTTGAAAGGTATTCTCACATTTAATACAATTTAGCAACCCAATATATTAATATATTGGACATATATTTTACATGTTTTATACAGCATAAACACCGCAATCTTCATAGCCCTCCTCACTATCACATTTTATGGTACATACTGCAAATTACATGAAACCCCACCATAATTCGTATTAAGTGTGATTAGTAATAACCATAGATAACATTTGCAGGTAATCTTTATAATTACCACTTTCAGAATTGCAACACACATTGCAAATATAACAAAACATGCTCATCTAAGTTTCTTAAAGTTTATTCTAGTTTTAAAATTTGTACGTACTTCAGTTGCATGAAGCACCACATTTTACAGGTAGGTGTGAAATTTCAAGTATTTCTGGGACAAGAAACTACGTGGAAATACAGCAGAAAGCCATAACAAACAAGACCACTTCACTCAAAACAATTATAAAAATGTTTTATTTATTAGGTTAATGAATACTATATTTCAGAGATTACAGAAAACATTTAAAATCACGTTGGTCGTAAACTGCCGTTTTGTTGACACGAGCGCGGACCTGAAAAAAAAAGATAAAATAATGAAAAAGCTAACTTGAGCGTTGCATCAGCCAGGTGATCGTATAAAAAAGTTAGAAACATAAATGTGTTACAATCACACCAAATTTTATTCTTATTTACATATAACTAAAAGACACTGAATTGTAGATTTTTGTTTGTCGTCTTCAAAGGTCCTATGAGCCTGTGCTCCTATTATGGACAGTACATTTTAACCTTGTTTTTTACATGGCGAGCCGTTACATTTACACTTTATCTCTTAATCTAAGTTATATTGCACATATTTAAATTAGTAAACACAATACACTGAGTTACCAGTAAAATTATTATTAATTACACTTCCTTTTGTTGTTTTACTAAGATTTGAAGTTATTTTAACATGAAGGAACAAAGATTTTTAACTTTACGACTAGTACAGTAAAACCTTGTTTATACGGACTAACTGGGACAAAAGGCAATCCGGGTAATAAGCAAAACAAATCCTTTAATAAGCAGACTTATAGTTTATTATGATAAAAAACTATGTTTTGTAACAAAATTACATAGAATTGTTTAAAAGATATTAAAAAATATAAAAATAACTTTTCACATCATTTCTTAACAAAGAATTGGCCCATTGTCTTCTGTTTCAAACACGTGTGGTGTTTGAATGAAGCACGATCACACAAACGCTTTATCATTAATAGTTCAGCTGGAGTGGTGTCGGGCTGACGCTCCAAGTACGTCATGATGTTTGTCAGCTGGTCCGCAGCATCTGCATGTGTCGTCCACTGTTGCGGTGTGATCGCTCCCTCCTCGTCCACGTCATCTTCCTCACTGTCTGCTTTAGATGTGCATGCCGCTACAATTTCTTCTTCCATCATAGTGGCGTAGCCACCGTCATTGTTGTCTTTCAGCCACTCACTGACGTCTTCCATATCAACATCTGAGCACCCACGTATTGTTCCTAACATTTGCAGAAGGTCGTCTGCAGCCACTTGCCCCAAATCATCGCTTGCCATTTCGTTTGTAGTACAAGTAGCTGGCCACATTTTTTTCCATGACTTTTTGTGATTCAATCCCAAGCGTCAGCAACCATATAAATAACGTCTTTGATATTGATTGATTTCAACAAATCAGTCACACTTTTTCCCCCTTCCTCTTAGCCTATCTTTGCTTTTCTTGTAGCCCTTAGCCGAATCTTCAAGCTCTGATGCTAACGTTGTAATGACGCAGTGTTATTAATTTTCGGGACACTTGCTCCATTTTATTTTGTTTTGCTAAGTTTCGTAATATTTTTATCTGGTTTGAAATTATAGCCGTGGTGGTTCGTTTACAGTGATAGTTCGTTTATCAGGCATACATTTGCTGTTTCCGGAGAGGGGGGTGATAGGCAACACAAGTACACGTGTGCCCATCGCCTTCCGGCAGTTGATACAGAGCATTTGGAAGCCTGTCGCCGTTGAAGTCAGTCGTCTGAAGCAGTCGACAACTAGTGTTCGCCTAGGCCGCGTCGGGTGTAGCGCTAACCCCCACACCGGCAAACTAGACCTTACTAGATTATTTCTCCGCCGGTGTGGGAGGTCGCTGCATTTGTTATTTCTTCAGGCAAGTTTTTAAGAAATGAAATAATTTGTAAATGACTGTGGCGCTGTTCTGCACTTGTCTGGTTATCTGTAACCTGTTCGTACTCTGAACTTTGTATGTGAACTGTGTCACTTAACTGGTAAATAAAAATATAGAACAAAGACACCGGAACTTGGCTTTATTTCATATTTAATTGGCGTCCATTTTACAGACTCTCGTGTTACTCCGTCTTGAGCTAGTTGAGTGGTAAGCTATAGCAGTGGTAACTTAAAGCCGGCTAGAACTGTGAGCGTGCCAACGTTACAACGTTTTGCTCGGAAGCATCCGGTAAAAAAGCCCAGTTTCGTCAGCATTATAAACTTGATCGGGTGTCAGTTCTTCAGATAAATACAAATTGTTCGAAGTCCTTTTTAAATTTTTCAGCAGCAGCAACATCACTAGACAAGCTCTCTCCAGTCAGAGTAAGTTGAGGAATACCATGTCGGTTTTTAAAACGCTCTAGCCACCCCTGGCTAGCAGTAAATTCTAGGTCAGAATTCTGTAACTTTTTGTTTAAGCTTAAAGATTTTTGGGCCATGATCAGTCCAGATATAGGCAAACCATATTCTCGCTGAGCACTGTACCACATGAATAGTGCGTCATCTAATGCTTCATTTTTTGCTGTTCCTCTGCCTTCCAAACTGTTAGTATTTTACAACAAAAATCTTCAATTTCTTTTCTTTGCTTCTTCCAGTCGGACGCTGTTGAAGTTCCAACTCCCAATTCAGCAGCTATTTTTTTTCAATGCTTTTCCTTTATCAATTTGATTAATAGCGTCTAACTTTTTATCCATTGAAACAACGGCCTTCTTTCACTTCAATGCTATTTTAAACTTGTACTTACACTACAATAAACTCCCAAACACTTTGATAAAAAATGAAAACAATATCCGGTTGAACCACACACAATAAACAAAATGACAAGTGCCATTTGAAAACAGTAGGAAAACTGAGGAGATTGAGGGATTGGAAGTGATGGGTAAGGATTCAATGTCAAGTCAAAGCTATTTATAGCTGGTGAGTCAATCCACTTCATATTACATATTATCTATGTGAACATTGAATTAAAAACATCCGGAGATCCGGATCAACGAGGGCTGGATTAACGAGGTTTTACTGTAATATGTTAAAACATGGAACTACTTCTCATAGTTCACTGTCAACTTAACTAGTTTTGTGGTAATTGTTCACGTTCAAATATATGCAGTTATGGACAGTGATTTTTTTTCATAGATTGATTTGAAGAGTGCTTATTTTATCGTGAACATTCTATACAATAGGTTTGTTTGCATGTTATGCAATTTCTGCTATCTGAGAGCAAGTGATATTTTTCATGAGCAGCGAAGTAGCAGAAGCAGCAGTTGGTCTCAGTGGGACGGCACAAACGACAAAAAACAGAAACTAGTATATAGGAAATAAATACATTTTTATTAGTAAAATGTAGGTAATGATTATAGGCAGTCTATGCTTGTGGTGAGGTCTGTGAGGGAGTGGAATGTGTTGCGGGAGGAATTGGTATACCAATCTGTTTAAAAGCAAATTACTTTTTGCAATGACCATTCTCAAGACTCTTTGACATTTGTAATTTTAATTTGATGGTTTTTTTTTGTTTTGCTTGTTCTGCTATTTCTGCTGTACCTCTGTGAGCAAGCACGGAAATAGCTGTTTTTTATATAAGAAAAAATAGCAACGGCTACTGCTACCCGAACAGCATACAAAAATCTGCTTCCAGTAACGTGAAAGCGAAACAGCAGAAATAATTTGGTAGTGCTCTTTGTCAAAAATTATTATTTTTTGATAGACCTGAGATTTTTTTTAAAATGCAGAATTATTTTTGTTTCAGTTTTTACTGTTNCAAAAATTATTATTTTTTGATAGACCTGAGATTTTTTTTAAAATGCAGAATTATTTTTGTTTCAGTTTTTACTGTTGTCACCTAAAAATTTTCTATAACTTTTGTGGTTGCAATGCTTCAGAAAGAAATACAGTTATACATGGGGTCTACACTTTCTTGATTTTTAAATAGGTTTTCAATTTGACAATGTAGTACAAGCCTTGGGGTTTCTGATAGCAATGGTATAGTGTATTAGTAGTTTATTTTCACTTTTTTAATCAAACTTTTGAAAAATTATCGTGTACATGATGTGTTTGGGTCTTTCCTAAATATGTCCCATATTACAAGCAAGTATAGAATTCGGGGGTTTGGAAGGTAAGTTATCAATGTTTTGCAAGGTGATTCAAACCTAAAGAATAAAGTTTCTTAACACATTCAGAATAGGTTTACTCAATCAACAACTGGCTGAATCAATAAAAAGGAAATTGACTTAAGACCACAACAATGAAACCTGAATACTTGGTTTTTGAGGAAGAAAGGTTATTGTGCTATGCTTCTCCCTCCTCTCTCCTTTGTCCAGTTTCCCTCTTGATTTTCTGGCCTCTTCCTACTTGAGCCTAATTCTTGATCAGCATTTTTGAAATTTGAGGGTTATGAAGGAATAAATTTAAAACAGAGTGGCTAGCATTACGGAAAATAGGAAAAACCTGGAAAAGTCAGGTCAATTTGTGTGATATCAGCAAATTTAGATACAATAGTTATATATGCACACTTTAAAAAAAAAATTTTTGTCGTGATTTTGCATGTATATCAGGGCTCAGAGCAAGTGACTAAGAGTTACTTTTTTGGTAATTATCCAGAGTAGCGGCTTTTCTGAAGGAAACGTCCTAGACCAACAAAAGTAGCATTAATGGGTTCTGCACAGCTTACCTTGTTCATATTCAGGAGGGCGTAATGTTAAAATAAGTAGAACGTATTAAATAAAATAGTTTAAAAAAGTACGAGCAGCCCACCGCTGTGTTTACGTCGGACGCCATGATTTTCCGTGATTTTCGGCACTGTGCCATCACCTTATTGGCTGTGGGTCGTTAGACGTCATCGTCATGGAACTTCAGTTGCTGTTCAGATGCGATACAGTGCGGTTGTGTTGTTGCGGGCGCGAGTTGTGACGTCTGATTAGCTTGTGATTTAAGAATAGAGGGTGCAAGAACAAGTGCTTCTGTATGTAATATTCGCCTATGTGGCGGGTGTTACTTGGATGTTTTAGTAGATTGTGGTGTTTTGTGGATTGAGGTCAGTTGCACGACAGTTGAATGGGTCGAGGACAGTAGAATTGTACCCGCCGCCTACCTAGGTGAGTTAATTCATATTCTTTTGATGTGTTTTACAGTTCCTTTACATCTCTAAAATCCTAGATTAGACTAAATTTGTAGGTTAGATTAACACCTTACAATCCTAGGTTAGATTTACACCCTACAATCCTAGGTTAGATTAATACCCTACAAACCTAGGTTAGTTTGAAACCCTACAATCCTAGGTTAGTTTACAAATGTAAAATAGTGATTCACCCATTGTGAGGGTAGGTTAGGTGGGCACATATTACGAAATTAGTCGGACGTTAATGCCCCTAGTATATTTGTGTTCTGCGTAATTAGTAGAGTGGAAATATACCACTTTTAGGGGGGGGGGGGGGTTACAGAAAACCTGCTACTCTGGATAATTACCACTTTTTTTAAAACTAAATCACTAAGGTCCTTTTTTCTGCAGTTTTGGCATCAAAGGTTATTAATTTTGACACACAACTGTTGAGGCACAGATAACAGAAATTAAAGCACTGTACATAACGTAGGTACTTTGGAATACTATGTCATCAAAAGACAGCATTGTAAACAATTCAGAATCCTCTTCTTGCAAGTTTTGCCATGTGTCTGGAATAACTGTATTATTTGTTGGCATTCATCTCACTTTTTTTTAAATGCCCGGCAATTATAGAATTTACACGTCATTGTCTCTGCATTGGAGACCTTTGTATTCATCTGCAAGTCAGGTTTATAATGTATTCACGGTAACTTCAGGATTTTCTGAAGCCCTGCTAAAGATGATGAAAGTCCCTGGGCTAATACATAGGAAGACGTCATACATTAGTTTACATTGCCATGTGACACCTGTCAAATGTTTTGCAAACAAAAACAATGCCATGTGGGTACTCTCAAATATTTTGTAAACAAACAGTGCCTTGTGGGAACTGTCAAATATTTTATTAACAGTGTCCATGTGGGAACTACCAACATTTATTTTTGAAGAGAAACAATGCCATGTAATCTTAACTGTCATATACTTTAATAAAATTCTCCAAATGTCTAAAACAAATGCTAATAAATTTTGCAAAATATTGTAATACATACAAAAAGGTAGATTGAAGTATATATCGGAACTGTTTATTATATAATTTAATTAAAGTTTACTTATTGTATTAAGATTTATTTACATATTTGGTGTAAGGAAAAAGTTAAATTTTACATAATAAACTTTTGGAAGTAGCACTCAGGTTAAAGATTTCGCTGTGATAAATGGTACCGTATTTTATCACATATAAGTCGCACATTTTATTTAAAAAAATTTATTGAAAACTTGGGGTGCGACTTATAAGTGAGAAAAATTCCTCCAGCCCCGCACTAACGTTTCATTTACTACGAATTCACGGCCCGCGGCTCGATTTCCAAACTCTTCAGCGAACAAAATCACTTTCATTTTTAAACCTGCGGTGTATGTACATCGCTTTTCCGTCAAGAAACTGTCTCACTTCACTGCCACAACATCAAAACACTACGTGCGACGCAAAGACGATATAAGAGAAATACGTGTAAGCCAACGCTAATGTGCTGCTATCTCTTACGCTCCACAAAAAGCTTTCGAAAATAATCGATTATCAGTTATTGACCAAAAATCGATTCCTTTTCATTCTTTTAAAATATGTTTTTCTGTTAAGGATTGCGAAGGGAATTACGTAACGGAAATATTCAAATGCCTTTCTATATTTTGCACGTTTATTTAAAACTTACAAAGATAAACTGCAGAAATAACAACGCTAATACTAAAATTACATCTTAACCTAGAATTATCTTATAAGTAGAAAGAATGTGTTACGTTAGTTTTATAACCACAATTCAGCGTCTCCAATATCCAATATGGCGTGGTTATACTTCTGAAAAAAACGTGCCCAAACGGACAAGATGGAGTGTATGAGTCCGCTGGACAGACACTGAAATTTATTTAATTTCAATTAATAACAGTGAAATCTTTACCCATGAGTGCTATGTGAAAATGTAAATATATAGTTTAGCAACATTAAATTTACAATTACGGCATTAAATTTATACATATTAATATTTAACCCACGAACTATTTCTTTTCAGCTATAACCAACATGTCCCTTCAAAATCCGTTGTTAATTCGTACGGACTTTTAACAAATTTTTATAATTTATTGAAAAAATATACTTAAAACTTAAAACAACCAATTTATATAGTGCTTCAGTGCTAAAAGCAAGACAAAACCTTTTTCCATATACATATTTTTATAACCAATTGAACCTGTAACTCCTAGGGAGAT
This sequence comes from Clitarchus hookeri, assembly GCA_002778355.1. Lineage (NCBI taxonomy): Eukaryota > Metazoa > Arthropoda > Insecta > Phasmatodea > Phasmatidae > Clitarchus > Clitarchus hookeri. Next base: position 110,393 of record NQII01005307.1, read on the forward strand.
TTTTCAAAGGTTCTTTTCAAAAGTATCGAAGATACCGTGAATGGATTATAGTTAATTTTTGTGTTGTAGTCTTGCACACCCAAGGAAAAAGTGATAGTTTCAAGATTGACAGTTCCTTTGCATACTTTGGATGATAATGAATATCTAAATTTAGAAGACCACGTGAAAAATGTTGCAACTATTTGAAGGGAATGGTGCACTTATTATATTTACCAGCTTTTCATTACTACAAGTTTTTTTGTAGGGTATATCGAAACTTCCCTCTTGCATACATGATAAAAAATAAGTTACTAAATTGGTCACTTTTTTATGGTCTGTATTCACTAAATCAATAATTTTTTTTTGAATATTTGTGTTCTGACCCCTGGGATATATTTCATCTATTCGGCACCACCCTGCCGAACTAAACAAACTTCTCAAGGCTTCCGAAAACTGAAAACAATACAGCATTTGTAAAGGAACACTCCTTGTGCCTCTTATGGATAAATTAACGCAATGATGTGTAAAACAGAAATGGTTCTTGAACAAATTGAAAACATAATGTGGTAATTGTGCACTCCTGTGGACTATCAATAAGCTATGTTGCCACATCTTGCCTGCATCACTGCAGCACAGCGTCTTGGCATACTCCTAACCAGTCTTCGGATATGCGTTAATGGAAACGACATAACATCACTACCGTGGATTGGTCCTCGTGTAGCCCCGATCTGAACTCGATAGAGAATCTATGGGATCATCTGAAAAGGCACGTAAGAGGACGTCCAGACCCTCCCCAAACACTTGTCCACCTAGAGGAAGCCCTACGAGAGAAGTGGCAAAACATTCCACAAACACGTATCCAAAGACTGGACTGGTTAGGAGTATGCCAAGACGCTGTGCTGCAGTGATGCAGGCAAGAGGTGGCAACACAGCTTATTGACAGTCCACAGGAGTGCACAATTACCACATTCTGTTTTCAGTTAGTTGAGTTGAGAGATTTGGGCCACTCTTAACGAGGTCTTGAGAGCTGATTAATTTTGATCAAGAACCATTTCTGTTTTACTCACCATTATGCTAATTTATCGATGAGAGGTACAAGAAGTGTTTCTTTACAAATTATGTATTGTTTCAGCAGAGCAGTGCCGAATAGATAAAATATATCCCTGCAAATTCATGAGAACTTTATTTTGAGTAGTTCATATAATAATAAAAGGAATATTGGATTATAGCATTTTTTCTACATGCTATTTTCATTTATTCCACTTTTGTAGGAAGATTTATGAGCCTTGGGCAGTTATGCTGTTGTATGTATAATCATAACTATTACTATGCATATTTTCTTGGCTGAACTTTTTTTTGTTCATACAACAAGCATTGGCATATTGGAAAATATGATTATACTTGCAAATATAAGATTTTGCTAAGAAAGTATTTGCTGAAATAATAATTTGGACATTTTTAGTAGTTCTCATTAAATTAAGACATTATATTGTCTCTTGTCTTTGTATCATGACTTTCTTTCTGTTAGAAAGCTATTATTATTTTCCATTTCATGTAAGTGGGGAAAACTTTGACAGTTCTAGAAAAGTAGCATGGCCACAATGTATCCTTCCACCACAGCTGTTCTGTCTGTGAAGAAAACATTTGTAAACAAATGTTTGATTCCAATGCACACGTGCATTTTCCTTGTGTTTCCATTAATTGCAGGCACTGAAAGACTGACTTTAGCTAACTCCTGTCCAAAAATCATTGTAGGATATTATAACTAGGTTGGCATTCCAACCTGTTTTATTTTTGTAATTGCCAAGTAAGTTTGTGGGGGCCCTGCTAATTTTATTTCAAGAGGAAAGAGGGGGAGGGGGCTTTACTTTAACATGTTTCATGTGATTGCATTGTTTTGCAGTTCTTATGAGTGTGCCATTTTGAATTGCAAATTTGTTGAAAATGTTTACATTGTGCATTTCTCATATCGTTATAAACATGACATAATTTATCGTGTTTTGTTCTTGCATGGCTTGAAATGCATGTGACCTAAATAAATATATGACCATTTTATTGTATAGTTCACTATATAAAAAAACTCCCAACTATTTTTTGTGTTAATTTAATGTACTCAAAATGTTTAGCGAGTATTTCTCAGATCTGTATGAACACAACACATTTATTGCATTTTATTTTGATGAATTTACCACTTTAGAGTTAGAGTAATTTGAACATTATTTGTGTGCAAGCAAAATTTTCCACTGCATCATCAAAATAATGGGTAGTTCAAATTGATACTTGTAAGAAGAGCCGTAAGACATTTCCGTCTCATGAAAGACCTCAAACTGGACTTCCCTGCCTCACCAACAAAATAAACAGAATCCTAGCTTGTATATTACTTGGACAAAACAAAAATAAAACAGGTGGGAATGGCAACCAGATATTACAGTAGCCTGTCGGTCTTTCAGTTCCTATCGTATGTTATGGATGAGATTTTCATGGATAGCTATAGTGATCGAAAAAATACTGAAGATTCTGGGTTAAACACCAGCCAAGTAACACTGGAAAACAGACTTGTTGGAAAGGCTGAGTAAGGTTAGCCACATGTGTGATGAGTAATTTTGACATCAGTATTGTGAATAAAAGTTATAAAAATATGCAGTAGGTTCCCAGAGACTATGCAATTATCCCATCATCCCATTGTAGTTATTAATACTCATACATTAGTTGTATGCATATAATAGCTTGATTCACAATTTTTAATTGTAATAGGAACAAATTCTAAATGTATTTTAAGTAGTGCTTTTTTTAAAGGAAGAATTAATACATTCTATATACGACAAAGATTTGGGTGGTGCTTAACATTGGAGGTCTTCAGCGCCAATGAGTGTGAAGTGAAATGGAGATGGAGCAGTGGCTGAATTCAATGGTGGAAGAAATGGGAGCTCCCCGAGAAACCCCACTTGCCAAGCAGCAAAATCCGCAATGCTTCACACAAGCAAAAGTCGGGAGTGAACCCACCAGGAATTGAATTTGGTTTTTAATGGTGGTGGGTGGGTAGTCTGTAGACTATAAGAAAATTATACTTTCGCCAACATATAGCAGTCTATAGTTGTAACGAGTTGAAGGTTAAAAGATAATGCTACTCATTTTAAAATTTAATTATTTAATTATTAAAATTTCATACCCATGTTATTTCTGAAGCAAAAGTGAAATAAGGAAATTTAAATGTCTGCTTATGGTAAAAAAATTTCCTTGTTGCGCATATCAAAAGACAGCATTAGCATAGTTTAAATGTGTATGTCGAGATGTAATAAATGACTGTCCTGGTAGCAAGCACAGAAATATGCTTTGTAAAAAGAGTTCACTAAAGTGCTCATTATCCCTATTTCTTAGCATTCTGAGCCCCTTATGATCTGATTTTTTTATGTATGTATGATGTACAGTTGCAAGAATGGGGAAACTATGCTTGTAAGAATACGTAAGGCATAATGGTCCATATTGCCTCAATCAAGGTGAATAGTGTTAAATATATGTATTTGGCAGCTATGATACCAAGGTATTGGAAATGGTAGAAAACTATGCATATAGAAAGACTTAAGGCATAATGAGCCATTTATCACCTTTATCATAATCAGGAGTGATACCTGTATGCTAATTAGAAGGTTTAAGCAGTAAAGGACCATATCATTTGGATCTGGGTCACAAGTGGTACTTATGATATGAATTCTTATGACTAACCATAAGGAATGGAAAATGGTGATTTATGCTTAAAAGAAGGCTTAAGGCATAATGCATTTTTCATCTTGGTCAGACTTGTACTGGTCTAATATGTTCCAATTTCCATGTGCCTAACTCTGTCAGTCTATGAATGACGACCAACTGTGCCTTTAAGTGTGGGTGTCCAACAGAAACATACTGCACTTAAAATACGACCTGTGGTAAAGCAACCATTGTACTGTATTTCTGGCACATGCTGGTTACATAATTACTTTAAAATCCTGAGAACATGCCTATGCCTATTCAATTTAATATGGTGTTGAACACTTGGATGTTCACAATTCATGGTGTCAAGTTAGCATTCAAATTGAAAAGAAGTGTTTGAAAATATATAAAACTTGGTGTATTAACACAATTGTATGCTTATGAAATACAAAATGGTGCTGGTGACTGTCATACAATCATACTCTCACCTGCCTTAAAAATATGAATCCCAGACATGTCGCTCAATACACTTATTTTAAAAGTTGAATAAAAAATATATTAAATTAAATACATATGACTTTATTTATAAAATTATGGCTTGCATAATTCAAGGTGGTTACATCGTAATCAAATTCTTTTTGAAAATACATATCTGCAGACAGGTTGCTCATTACACATTTGTCTGCATGAAAAAAAAACATATTTATAAAATTATGCTTGTGCATAATCAATGGTTGTGGCACTAAGATCGACAGTTCGTGACACCATTTGCTTTAATATTATTGGTTTTAAGAGGTTTTTGGTAGAAGAAAACAGAAATTCCAGACGTTGCGACAGAACAATAATTTGAGGGAAAATGAGAAATTTTGAGGGGTAGAAGAGGAGAAAACCAGAAAGCTGATGGGAAAACAAAATGGCTGATGGATACAGGGTGGCAGCTGGAAACAAGATCACCAACATCCCAAGGTCAAGAACATTAAATATAGCTGCCATGATGTTATCCAAGATGGCAGACAGGGCACAGACGCGCTGTAGTCGCCCGTCCTTGTGCTGGAATCGGCTAATGTAATCTACTTATTTTGATAAAGGAGTAGGAAAGGAGGCCATGAAAACACAGGTGGGTGAGTGACTAGCTACTTCAGACTGGGAAAAGGGTAGAAAAACTTGTTTGTGACAAACGTTTGGCCTTACTCTGCCATTGTCTGTATTTCTTCAAGAAAGTCTTAATTTGTTTTCAGCTCTAGACTATACTGAAGAGGTTCTGGTCATTTAAAGAAACAGCGAGAAAATGCAGAAAAATATTTATAAGATATACACTGTGTGACCAAAAGTATCCAGACACCCACCTGAAAATGAAGTACAAGTTTGGGCCACCCTCCATTGGGAACACTGGCAGTGAATACAATGTTGACGTACCCTTAGCATTGATGACAGCCTGCACTCGCAGGCATACTTTCAATCAGCTGGCAGAAGGTTTCCTGGGCAATGGCAGCCCATTCCTCGCAGAGCGCTGAAATGAGAATAGTTATTGATGTGGGTCGGTGTGGTCTAGTACTATGAAGTCAGATTTCCAAAACCTCCAAGAGGGATGGACTAGTGGAATATTGATGTTAAACCACTCCTCCACATATTGAGCAGTATGGATGGGTGCACGGTCATGTTGAAAGACACAGTGGTCATCCACGAACTGGTCTTCAACGGTAGGCAACTTGGAAGTGGTTAAAATGTAAATGAAAACTTGTACCTTGACAGTGCCATGTAAAGCAACAAGGGGGTCAGTAGTAATTGGTTTCAGTAGATGTCTTTTGGTGATTCATCTTTTCTGTCCACCATATTATTTATAAACAAAACTGGATTCACCAGAGATTGAATAGTCAATTTCTATAACACTCGTCATTGGACTGAAGAAAATCCATGCGTAATTTATCAATCATGACACCGACAACAATTCGGCATCAATGTGTGGGTAGGAATACTTGGCAACAATCTAATTGGACCCATTTTTCCTTTTTGGAGATTAACATGTAATTCTTAAATAGATTTCCTCACAAACCGGTGGCATGAGCTTTCGGAAAACTTTTCCCCATGATGTAGATTGCATGCGGTTTATACATGATGATGTACTGTCACAATTTAGTCAAATAGGAGGACATTTTTTGAGCAATATATTTCTGAACGAATGAATCGATTGTGCAGGACCTATTAGCTGGTCTGCGTGTTGTCCAGACTTAAATCCATTAAATTTTTTTTTTGTGGGGCTACTTGAAAACAATTGTGCATGCAGCATCCATTCTTAACATTGAAACACTTTGTCAGCATATCCAAGAAGGCTGCCAACGTATTTAATAAGCACCTGGTGTTTTTAAAAGAATAAGTTTGAGATACAACAACTGCAGGCGTGCATTCAGGCTGAAGGTGGGCATTTTGAGCACCTCTGATCACAATAAGCAGCACCACATTATTGCGTACAAACAAGACAATAACTGGAATAGACCATATATACATATTTTCATTGTTTTGGTGTCTGCTGTCCACTGATAAAGTATGTCCCACATGTTCTGAAAAGTATTGTACATAATATGTGTGTAATAGTGAAATGTTTTATTTGTATTTGGCCTGTGTCCAGTGGAGAGATCGGGTAATGGCCTTTTGTGTGTCATTAAATCTATCTATTTAATCTGATGTGTTGTAGTTAACAAGAGCATCCTTTTCATTTTTATTTTAGTTTGAGGTGTGTACAGTAGTTATACTAAAATGTCTTTCTTGATAAAAATAACTGTAAATGTTTGTCCTTTTTATTTCAGAAAAAATGTACCTGACTACAGTGCTTCCCGTGAGAAGAATGACCTGGGTTTCATTACATTCGACCTTCACACTGATATCCTTTGAAAACTCTAGTTTGGTCTAAGGAATTAAAGTGATTGTCATAGTTGTTGTTAAGGCAGAGTATTTTTTTGTAAATTAATTGCCTGCTTCATGCTTAGTATAATTGCAGTAAGCTCAGTGGCTATCTCTGGTTTGATCCCAGATCATGGAAAGCTGGAAATTATTTGGCAGCCAGTTATTGTGTTGGTCATGTAGCAGTACCATAAAAGTCTTCTCAGGTTACCCTTATTTCTTCCCCAGTTTGTACCACCACTGTTCCACACACACTCATCTCAACTTGTCCACTCTCCAGACTAACTGGAAATTACAGATATGCTCACGTTGCAGCCAATTTCACAGCCTCCTGTTAGTTTATACACTTTAAAACATCATAGGTGGGAGCAACACTGGCTATTTAACATTGAGAGAGAAACATGACATTTTGAGTAAGCTGGCGTCACATAGGTGGTAATGGGACTTACGGATTTCCAAATCCAGGAAACAAAACCAAAGTAAAATTGAATTCCCATTTTCTTTGTAGCACCAAAGCAATCAGCATGTCAGTTACACTTTTTTTTAAACTTGTTGCTTTTACTCTAGACTGTGGTATGTGGGACTGTTTAAAACATCAAGTCAGTGGGACATCCAGAACATTAAATGCAACACATACAGCAGACACTGTAATAAGAAGCATAACCACCCAGAACGGTTACACGTGCAGCAATTGTAGCGTGTAATCTACCATATGAATACTGAATATCTATCTGAGGTATGGCATCCCATGCTCGCTACTACTTGACATAGCTGGATGATGGTCATTACTGGGTCTGGGCTGGATATTAGGTGCTGTCCCATCATGTTCCACACATGCTTGATAGGGCTGAAGTCTTGAGATCTAGCAGGCGAGGGTAACAATTTGCACTGTGTAGAGAATGCTGTGTTGCCCTAATGGCAAGAGGATGCATGTTATCGAACTGAAAAATTGGTTTCTGCAGTGTGTCGAGATATGGTCAGTGGACAGGATTGACAATGTCATGGAGGCGATTGGGATATGTAACTTATGGCCTCCCATACCATAATACTAGGTGTGGATTCAGTATGGCAAGTGCGAATACATGAAGGATTGTTCCGCTCACCATTGCATCTACAAATGTGAACACAGCCATCACGTTTTTCAAGGCATAATTGACTCACATCACTGAACTCCATTCACCTCTCCAACATATTATTTCCTGACACCACCGGAGACAATCACGGCTATGAGCAGGTGTTGGGTAAATGTGCCAGAGGAACATGATAATGTAAATCTATCTCCAATAATTGGTTGTTTATTTCTCGTGCAGGCACATAAAGGGGGAAGGGGTCACAGTGGTTTTGATTTCACGTGCAGTTGCATTTCTGCAGTCAGAGTGGCCCAAACGATCCTTCTGTCTAGGCACTAACCAGTGCAGCGAGGTGACGCTGATGGTACTAGGCGGTTGTGGGAACCCTCACCCATCTTCCTCACTGCTGATGGACCACTGATACGCCATGCCCCAAGTGAGTAGCAGTTCTGCGGAATGTCCAGCCACTCTCTCGGAGTCCTACCTTATGGCCACACGCAAAGTTACTTAACTGTTCAATTGGTGTTCGCCGTCATCCACGGATTGCAGACACACTCTGTTATACCTACACAAAGGAATCACATGGCCAACTGCACTCGTATTGCCAGATGACCTGCAATAAGTCAAATGGCTGCAGACCAGTGCAGGCAATGGGTGCCTTTACATTTACAAACAGAGTGCCCTCTACACACAAACAGTTTTATGTTGTAAAACTTGTTTGGATTGGACAATATTTATTAAGTAAGAGAAGGAGGCAGGTGTGTGTAGGTGAGGAGAGCATTGTGCAGTGGCACATTTTTTAATTAAGCTGCTTGGCTATGGTCTTGTGCTAACACCCTACATCATTCCACTGCCATTGTTGAGTCCCCTGGGCACATAGGCAGCTCCAGATCGAAAGAACAGGAGGGCAAGTACTTCTTAGCCGCTCCCACTCCTCTTCAAATCATCACCTTAGCAAAAAAAATGTTTGTAAATTACTATTGTAAAAGTAAATTATCAGCAATGTACTTTTAACATGTAGAAGAGCTAAGAAAGTTAAATTTGCAAATGGTACCCTATAAAGTTTGTGGTTACAGGTGGCTATAAAATGTATAATTTTAATTTTTGATAGTATTAAAGCCTATTTGCTCTTAAATTGCTCCTAAGATACTTTATTGTTTTTTCATGTTAAGTAACTTAATTAATAGTGTTTTAAAAACATAAAATATTTAATCATTAGAATGTTTCCCAAAAGGTTTATTTATGTCAGGAAATAAATACCAATAATATGATTTATCTTTTTATTCATTAAATAATTTCATTATTAAATTTTAGAAAATATATTTTATCAATATATTATTTTAAGTAGTATTCTCAGATGTCCATGGCTAGAGAAGTTTGTATATTTTATTTACCATATACCTAATGCAGTCAGAACTGTTAAATAACTATGCCTTTAAAACTGATTGACAAACAATATTTGTGACAAGTTCTTTAGTAGCAGGGAATTAAGTTGTGCGAGAGCTAACATTTATTTATTGAGTCATGTTACGTGCAGTTATTTTTATGTTCACATCTTGCCTTAAGGCTACATGACAAAATTAGATATTTCATGAAAAAATTATTTAGCTATTAGTATTAGAGTTTAGTTAAGGCTCGTAAGCCACAATATAAGTTCCATACAAATTATGATGAAAGTTTCTGCTAGACCTGCTTTACGAGCCAGCATGCAAGCTAGTACGGAGTATTCTGTGGAATTACCTGTCATACAAGATTTTCTGCCCCACATGTAAATGTGCACAGATATTTTTGGATTTTACTTAAGAAACTGTATTTCTAGGACAGAATTCACTCACAGCTTCTGCAATATCCGTTAATGTTAATTGTTTTGTTGTGATATTTGGAACATTTTTGTGTTAGAGAAATGTGGATATTCATTGCAAACTACATAAATAAACAAAATGTTTACTGTGTTTTTCATACCATCAATATAAATCATTGTCGCAGGGTTTTCCTTACTATTTATTTTACTGTTGTTTAATCACTTTATCACTGTTTCTCAAAACAAAATAAATTACAACTATTGTAACTAGGAGCACCTTACCACCACCCACCACCTTCAACGCTAGCTGGCTAAAATTTGCATCTTTTAGGAAATCTTACACTGATAATTGCAGAAGACCAATTATCAAAGCGACAGTGAAAACTGTTAGCAGGCGGCTAATTCTTCCAACAATCCATACTAGACGCCATGCTGGTTTGCCTGGAGACTTCCAAGGAAACTCCGTGCTGTAATGTAATTAATTGGTATCCAATTATTTTTCTTGCTACCATATTCGCAAACATTAGCAATATAGGCATCATTTATGTAAACCATTCATTTAAATGGTTTTAAATTTAAGAAACAAAAAGCGAACTGAAGAAAATATGCAAAGTAACATGTTTATGGTACTTCTGTTTACATTTGTGACATGTTTTCACACCTTGACTTAAGAGAATAAATTTTGATTTGTCTCCCAGACAAAAAATAATTTTGATGGTCTTCAAAATTGCTTGAAACTAAACATTGGGTTTTTGTTTGCTACATTCCATTTAGTACTGTAATTCCATCATTGGTGTAGGCTATGGTTCTACTATCACACTAAAGAGGCATGCTTATTTTAAAGAGAGACTGTATTTTCACTGAGGTCCTTATTCGTGAAGACAGACCTTTATTTCATTGTTGCTAACTGATTTATCATACTCTGTGTTTATGACCTCTTATGCTCAAGCATGCCCCCAGAAATTTCTTGGGCCCAGTAGTAAGCAGCAATGCCTCCTAGCCAATATTCGTAAGTTGGAACTCCCCGGAAGTTTATCAATTTTCCATTATATGAAATCAAAGCTTATTAACCTCTGTTTATTTTAACTGTCATCCACAAAAATTTTGATGTATTTTAATTAACCAGAAATGCCACAACATTTTTTTATTTCCACATCTTAACAAGGCTATCCACTAATATGTGTCCATAGTGGAGTGCACCTATTTGCCCCCCCCCCCCCC
>NQII01005307.1:121111-153518 GCA_002778355.1 Clitarchus hookeri
CCCCCCTACTTGGACAGGCCTTCTGCTGATACTATTGCAATAGACTATCTTGGTACCAGCACACAATTATTTTCAGTATTTGTGCCTGAAAAGAATACAAATAAATCATAATATATTCCTTATATTCTGTTGGGTTGTGTGTTTTCATTACAAATTTGAAATTGAAGAGGCTTATTTACAGTTTTAGGTGACAATGTTTCAAATATTTCTGCATGGATGTGCTAAGATATTTATATTTTTTTTTTATTCTTCATCTCTTTTTAGATTGCAGTGTGCTCTAGACACGTTGTTATTCAGACTTCTTAACTGATCCGTACAGTTTCCATGCGCCATAAAATGTTTTTGAAGTCTCAGTAGTAAACTGCTGGAGCCAAGCAACTATAGTCCATTCAGGGTTACTTCCAAATTTTCTGAAGTCCTACTGAAGTTCTACTTCCAGGATATTTTTCTGCATTATTCCAACTCAGCTTAACTACATTTAGAAAATGACACCAAAAGACAAGGCACCTTATCTGTGTGCACTCTGTGTAATATTATTTTGCCTAAGCACTATTTTTTACTAAACATTACCAACACACCTATTTTCCCTCTGTTTTTAATTTTATCATTATAAATGCAATATTGTAAATTATAGATGAAATATAAGCAAAAGTTCAACTTAATCAAAAATAAGGCATTTTTAACTTACCACATTTAAAAAATGCTTGTGATACACGACATATTTAGGAAACAGCCAAACACATCATACATGTGGTAATTTTTCAAAGATTTTATTCAAAAAGTGAAGAAATTGCAAATAGATTATACGCTGACTATCATCAGTTGCTCCTGTGTGAAGTATCCGGTCGTCGCTGCAGGTGGAAGAGCTGCAATTAGCCACGCAGAACAGTATCCAGAGATGGCCATAGGTTTCATAGTTTAGTGTCTCCTTAACTTCAGCATGTTTCATGCTACTGAACAACCTTACAAACTGCAACAGCTTTAGCAATAGCCACAACCAAGCCTACTGTAATGTCTTGAAAGTACTTCAAAATTACATTAAACACTGAACAGAAAATTTTGCCCCACTTGACCCAAAAGGGAGGGTTAGTGACCTGTGGCCTTTGGTGATCACCTGTGCAGCTCACTGACCAGAGGGATAGGGTTCCCACAACCAATTGGTCCAGCACCAAAACTGGCTTTGCTGGAGTGTGTTCTCGAGGGATGAGATTTGGACTAGATGAGGTGTCAGAGGAAATATCACCTCAAGAAGTTCTGGCTCTAGATAATGGAACTGCGTTCTCTATGGTCGGCACTGCAGAACAAAGATCCGCTGAAATTTCACATTTAATTTAGAATGTTACGAGAATTCAGTGCCGGTTCCTGCTATAGGGCTGCATCCCCACTCCCCCCCCTGAATTATTTGTGAATTACAGTAAACAATTTTTAATGTCATAGCTGCTCTCAATTTAAAAGAAACATTATGATTGTTTTGAGATTTCTACTCCACCAACGATCGTAGGCCGATCCCCTCGACTGAGCGCCGTGTGTTTATGTAGTTCGTACAGCGCTAGGCTGGGCTGAGGCGAAGGCAGTCCATCCGGCCTCACTAGCGCATGCGCACGCCGGTGGCAGGCACATGAGATGTAGCTAGCAGGGAAGGGGGGTGTCTTGCCCTTCGCGCGCACGTAGGCCAGTGGATAAAATTAAATTAAAAACAAATGATTAATCAGCCTTTAAGTATGCAGCAGACAAATAAATGAAAATTTAATTTACGTGTATGATAAGCACGACGTGAATAAAAAATGCTCTATTTTATTTTTATGAAAAGTATGTTAAAAATATTTTTAACTTATTTAATTAATTTTGTTATTTTTAAAGTTGCAAATATCTGTTGTTTAAAAATCACAAAATAAAATGGTGGGAATATTTTATTAGTACAACATAAAATAGGGAATGAGAAAGGAAATTGCCATGTACAAAACTATTTTAATACAGCATTATTAAAAAAAGNGTACAACATAAAATAGGGAATGAGAAAGGAAATTGCCATGTACAAAACTATTTTAATACAGCATTATTAAAAAAAAGGTGGTGCAAAAGTAAAGCTGATTTATCCATGCACCACCATTTTTGACCTGTATACTGAAACAATAAAGAAAAATAAGATTCCTTTTTTTCGATTTTGGTAAGAAATCTAGGTACTTGATGAAAATCTAAGCAAAATGAAAATTTTAATTTCACTGAATATTTAGTGCTTGGCAAATGTTCATTTAGATTAATAACAATGAAAATTTTTGTTTGTCTGTCCATCTCGTGTATGTTTATTACTAAAATGTTACTGAAATAATTACTTGAAACTTGACTTGAAATGTTGGCAAAAGCTATTTTGTTAAATTCAAGAATTTTATTACAATGTTTATTCCTTCCTTATGCAGTCCTTTCATGTCTATTATATTTTCACATGTACTTTAAGGAAATATGTAGGAGCATATTGTTATACTGTATGGCCATTGATAACAAGTTTGATTTATCAATTTTAATTGAATTCAGTCGATTATGTGCAAGTATTTAATTAACTATATATATAAATTAAATTTTTTGATTTTCGTTTTACATTGAAAGCTGTGTTCTCATAAAATTATTTTCCATGTTATTTTCTGTTTCATGAAATCCAACATCATATTTTTCTTTTTTGTTTTGTGAAACAAAATGTCAATTTCGCACAATCCTAGATTATTGAAAGATTTATTTTCACATTGAAAAATAAAAACTTATGTTTTTTATTAGCTCACTTTCCCTCCCCCTCTTAAATATTCAGTATCACTGTGCAGCCCTACCTGTGCTGAAACCCATGAGCTGTGAATGCTAGAATTGCAATTCACACCTAATTCACAGAGCCAAACTTCACTCCCCATGGTAGGGGAATTAGATGGGATAGATTCTCACCAGAAGGAAACATTGGGCAAGCTAGGTGTCGTGCAGAAAGAGCTGTGTTCTGGGGTATCATGCAAGAGGCATTTGTAATAAGTAAATGCTTTTGTACATTTGCCCATGTAGGAGTTGGCGAAAAGCCCCAGGGAGATTATAGTTGTAATGTCGAAGAGCAGCAGTATGCGGTCAGTACATTTGTCAGCTGACTACACATCTGAGTGGAGAACTTTGCCAACACTCCTGAATGCATCTACTTGGACATAGAGAACCTTTCAGGGATGCTATGCCTTGACTAAGTTGCTGGAGGCATGTGTTCTTGTAACAGAGGATTAGAAATCCAGTTACTTAAATAGCAGCTGTATTGGTTGGTGCATCAACTCCTCTTTGAATGGCACGAACTTGTCTTCTGTTGACAAGGTGTCTTTGTGGGACCAGTTTGTGAAAGTCGCACACCATCCCACGCATACTTTGGGATGTAACACACTTTTTTATGATCCACAGAAGGGCCTGATCACAACTACATAAAGCATAGCTGAATATTGTTCAAGACATGGATAATGAAACAGTAAGTGATTTAGTAATTTACATAGTCTCTATCACAATTGTTTATATTTTTACAACCACCTTTGTCTCGCATTAGGTATTTGTTTATTTCCCATTGACTCATCTGCAGTATAAATTGTATTCTTGCAGTAAGTGTATGAATTCAGAATTATCTGTGGCCTGTAATCGTGAAGGTCATAGTGTGGTGCGGGAGCTTATGGCCAGTACTTATGAATGTTGTATATGGAAATCTGTGAGCATAGTGATATTGTGGCCACTGTTATATGCAATAAATAATACTGTGTTCGCCTTAACTATGTGCTACATTTGAACCATTTGTTTAATTGGAATGTCAAGCAACTGTTCTTGTATTTGACTGCTGAATACACCACCAAGACCAACGAATTGAATCAGGTAATTTTGCTGCACTTGGAAGGGGTGGTTAGCCTTTCTGTTTGTCAGGCAGTGCAATTTAACAAACATTTTTAAGTATCTTCATCATCATGTGTTGATGACATGTATTTTCAACTCGGTTTTAATGTGTCGTGTCACTACGTATGTAAAAGATTCATAAAGTATGAGGATATAGTAATGTTCAAAAGAAAAGTCGAACATCAGTCATGTTATTTTGGTGCAGAGCTTCAATCTTGATTGACAGGTGTTTTGTTTGAAATTAAAAAAGAAGTTAGTATAGTTATGTAGCACCTCCATTCTATTAATAGTAAAATATCAGTGTAAAGTTTATACAACTTGAAATAAAACTTACATTTTTATAATTACAGTTCAGCTGTTAGTTGTTGGGGTGTGCTAAAAATATTTTCTGAGTGACAATGTTTCTATTGGAGATTTACATTTGGCAATTTAAAATTGGTTTGGGTTAAAATCCCTTATATTTTCAATAATTAATTTTTTTTAAATGGTTTATGTTTATATTTTTATTAAATTTTTTGAATTGTAGGTGGTGCTATGGGACAAGATAATCTTGCGTGGTGAAAATGCTGCCTTGGACTTCAAAAACATGAATACAAAATATTATTTTTGGGATGATGGAAATGGACTAAAGTGAGTACTTTCTACGAAAATGTGAGGCTCCACATGATATAGTTATGTTTTACTTACACTGAAATATTTGTACATTTTACATATAGTTTTATCATGTCTTTTGTTGGATTATGTAATTTTTCTCATTCAGTATGCATTAGAACTTGATAGAAATAGCAGGACACAGTTCACAATGAAAAATTTTAATTCTAGAAAATGTTTAGAAATGTCGGAACTAGACAGTTGTTGCCATGTGAAATTTTTTTAAATTAACTGTCATGTAGGATTATGTTGAAATTGGCATGAAATTAGCTAAAACAGTTCAGCACTGATGCTGTGAAGGGTGCTTATAAATATAATGATAACCTTCAAGAGTGAACAAATATCCAAACAATGGTACAAATAACTATAAAATTTATTTCATGGTAATTGAGTAATTTTAGTAATAGAAAATTTTTAGTGTGGAAAGCATTTTTCATTCAGAAATAGTGCCTGTCTTTTGTGTGCCTTTGTTTTCAACTAAAAGCATATCTTTTTTTTTTTTATTATTATTTATAATAATAATTCTTGGATATTGGTCTGTCATAAAACTTTGCAACATTTTATTTCATTCATTGACATAGAGAGCAAAAGCTTCAGACCAAATATACTTTGGTCTGAACAACAGATAGTAGTTGTATTTTCCCAGACAATTTTAAGTGATAAAAGAATGTGGAGGGACGAGTTCTGGGGGTCCAAATGATGTGCATCACTTTTCCTGTAAAGTAATTTTTGTTTCTGTTAACTTACGAAAAACAATTGTGTTTTATTTGCAGAACACTTCATTTATTTACAGATGTAAGTCATCTTCTTTATCACAATCATTTTAAGGGGCCACTGTGGCTGAGCGGTTAGCCTGCTCGCCTCCCACCAAGGTGAACCAGGTTCAATCCCCGGCCGGGTCACTCCCTGACTTTCGCAAGTGGGAATTGTGCTGAACAATGTTGCTGGTCGGAGGGTTTTCTTGGGGATCTCCTGTTTCCCCCACCTTTGCATTCTGGCATTGCTCCATTCTCACCTCATTTCATCCTCCATCTGCTCTCAAGACCTCAATGTTAAGAGCCGCCCAAATCCCTCAACTCAACAATCATCTTCGGTCACTATTTCACCCTTTGTTAGTGGTCCAACATTGAGACGCGGTGACTAAATTGTTGAAATAAATGTGATGAATAGGTAGAATATATGAGAGTAATTTACACGTATTCTGCTGTTTCATCGTAGTCACTGGTCGAGGCTATATATAAAGAGAATCCTGAACTACATTCTTTAGTTGATGGCTTACTGGTTCTTGTCTTCACATTTACTGTGCAGAAGGGCATGTCATCATTAGGAGTATCTTTTTACTGGAATGATAAGGACTAATTCTTTACGCAGCGAATCCATTGCATTTTAAGTCGTGACACTTTTTTTTCTCAGTATTGCAATAGCTTTCTGAAGATTAAGTGCACTCTTGTTGAAGTCTCATCGTATCATCTTTGTGAAGTGGAACGACTTCTTTTGCGACTGTACTATGGTAGAATACCACTCTTATTTTGAATGTGTGCCTCATTGGAGCCGANGTGGAACGACTTCTTTTGCGACTGTACTATGGTAGAATACCACTCTTATTTTGAATGTGTGCCTCATTGGAGCCGAAGTCTGAATCATTTGACAGAAAGGTGTGGCCACTTTCCATAAATTTATGATCAATGGTCATAATGTTATTGTTATCACTCTGAATCAGCTTTATTAGTACTAGGCTGATGTTCCAGTTTCTGTTTAGCCAGTGCACATGTCACTGTACATGACATGATTGACTTTAGACATTCTACTTTCAATGTGTCTTATTACATAGGAGCTGATTTCTTGGGACCCACAGGATATTATGGTCTTGTTGCAGACATACATGAATCCTAAATCACTAAGAGTTTGACACCCAATGTTGTACACGTACATATTCCTTTCATAATACTGACAAGATGTTGTAATTTTGGGGAGTCAAATGTGAATGCATAAAATCTACTGTCTAGGATTTTTCTGCATCTGTCGTCATTGATGCTCTAGAAATTTCTCCTTTTTGAGTGAACTTCATGCTCAGATTCCAAAATTTTCAATTTAGTTTCATTTGTCAGATTTGCTGTTGCAATTTTATACCCATCACACTTGCTGCACGAGTCTTTATTCAGTGGATGAAAGTGAAGGTTGAATTCGTTGTTAAAGGTATGATGGTAATTAAAAATTTAAAACAGCCCTGGACATAAGTAATTTGATATTTGGAAGGTATCGAGAAAATATTTTTTATGCACATTGACTGTCTGTTCACTAGTTTGAATTAAATACTGATTGTACATTTCGTAGGCCTTGAGGAGTTTCTTGGCTGTCTGGTTTTGGGTGGGTTCCGCTTAATTAAACTACAAATAAAATCATTTTGTGTTCTAAATGACCTNTTCTTGGCTGTCTGGTTTTGGGTGGGTTCCGCTTAATTAAACTACAAATAAAATCATTTTGTGTTCTAAATGACCTCAATTTCCAAAATAACTGGAAAGCTTCTTTTCTTGACTGTTCCAAAATATTTTTGTGCATTTTTTTTACAAAGACAGCTTCTGTTGCAGATTGTCTTTCCATCAACGACTTTCCCCATCTATACGCATTACCTGAGTTTCACAACCTTTTTCTCTTTTGTGTTTTGCTTTCATTCCTTTTCCTTTTATGAGTTTGTTTAGGTTTTTCGATTACTTTATTGTTTTCCATGATAGTTTCTACATGGGCAAGGTGTCAGATCCTTAATTAGCCAGAATACTAGGTTCACTGATAGATTCACCGCTTACTTCACTCATTATAATTTTATTGAAAATATTTTTGAAGTTAACACAAGCCAGCTTGGACGACAACAGCAGCACTTAACAAACAGCTGGAGGAAAAGTGGTGTAAGTCTGACTTGCACCACCATGACTGCCACCAGCAGAACAGCAAATATATTTATATATCAAACTTGAACTGCCATCTACGAGCACATTTTTGATGCTACGACTTACATTACCTTTCCCCCTAAGGGATTTTAATGTGGAGATTACACCCCTGTCTTTATATTTAAAAAAAATGTTAAAAATGTGACTTACAGCACTTTGACTTTCACTGCCTTAAGTGTGTGTTTAATATTAAACCATTTTTATGTTACACTTAATTTCATTTTGAGTTTATGAATATCTTTTTGATGAAAGAAGATAAGTGAATATAAATTGAGAGTAAAACGTTGCTAAAGGTGGTTCACGATGAAGTAAGTACTTTTGAGATCAACCTTGGAAAAAATTCACTGACCGTAACTGCATATATTTTAACGTAAGCAATGACTGCAATACTCACAGTTAAGCTGGCAGTGAACTACTAGAAGTAATTCCATGTTTCAACGTCTTACTAGTCTGAAAGTTGAAATTTTGTGTGAGTGTAACACATTTGTGTTGCTAACTCTTTTCACATCATCACTTGGCTGGTTCAATAGTCATGTTACCTCGTCAATATTTTTTTCTCTCTCCTAGCACTTCTAGTGGCAGTAGCATTTTCACTGCTGCCATCTCCTTGTGTATGTTGTAATTCTGATAGATGGCATCACCCTCTTAAACACTTCAAAATGGCTACAAGAATCACAGTCATCGNCTTCAAAATGGCTACAAGAATCACAGTCATTGTAGCGTAGTCTGTATGTTTTTACTTCAGATTTATTTATTAAAGCATATTTCAAATATAATGTTTGCGAGTTATTGTCCCAATTTTGATTAAATACAATATATTTTGCATACTCTTTTAACATCCTGGAACTGTTTTACTGGTGATTATATATTTATTTTATGTTTGATGTCTTATGAATTGTTTTAACCCTTCACTTTAATTGACAGTTTCAGGTGATGAAAACAAAAAATGTTATGAAACATGCTGTGCTTTAGTTGACACATTTGTTTCGTTGTCACAGTCAATGAGCTCTAAGGCTATATGTTTGGCTACAGTAATATGAATCAACTATGACTTGCACAAGTAAGACTGTTTGCGAATCATTTACCCAAGGTAAGATCATTGGTCATTGAGCTTCGCAGTGTGCAGTACACCACAATAAAAAAAATGCACACGGGTTCTAAGGAAGTCAGTGGAGAAAGTTTATGGAGGAAAGCATGAATAACTTGTCTACTTTAGGCGCAGACCACTGGTGACACTGTAACGTTCGGCCGCAGTTACACTGCCGATGTTACGTTGCCACTGCTAGCTCAAGGCAGAACACGAGACTCAGTAAAATTGACGCTGTTTAATTAAGAAATAAGTTCCAGAGTAGTTGTTATATATGTTTATTTAACATTTAGTGAGACAGTTCACAGACGAAGTTCCAGATATGCAGAGTACAAACGTTCACATATAACCATTCAAGAGCAGAAACAGCGCCACAGTCGTTTAAAATTTAATCCGTGTTATAAAAACTGACCCGAAGAAATAATAACTGCTGCTGCCTCCCACACCGGCGGAGAAATAAAATAAAGTCTAGTTGCCGATGTGGGGGTTATCGTCACACCCGATGCGTCCTAGGCGCGCATTCTATTACGGAACTGAAGGGCTACTGCCCTCGCCGCCGACTGACTTGAAGTGAGATCGCCGCCGACTGACTCTGAACTGAGATCAAGGGCGACAGACACACGTGTCTTTTGTGTGTTGCCTCTCATCCCCCTCTCCTGAGATAAGGGCCTGGCCACACACGCTTTCAACACGTTATCGACACTGCTCCGCACGTTATAGAAACTGCATTGTATGAACTAAACGCCGTCAACATCCAGATAGTACAACAAAACTTGTTGACGCATTCTGAAAAAAGCTAAATAATGCTTACGCTTAACAAAAAACTGAAAACTACGATGTTTGAAACAAAGCGGGAACCAGACTCCTGATAAACGTAAATAGCAAATGTACGCCCGATAACCTACAATAGCACACGTCGGCCGGATAAACAAACTATCACGAGAAACGAGCCACCACGGCTTTAATTTTGAAACTGATAAAATTATTACGAAGCTTTCCAAAGCTAAAGAAAAACGAACGAAATTGAAACACGTGTCCCGAAAATTAAAACTACTGCGTCATTACAACACTTACCAGGACCACTCGCCATTGGAAGGTGCTTGCACCAGCAGCCCACTTCCGCTTGGCGCAGCTCGGCTACGGCCGCGGCCTCGTCCACATCATACTCAATGTCATGCAAGAATTTTATGAATTCGTCCTTCTTCAATGCGTAGATGAAACCAACCTTGGCCATTGGATGCAACAAATACAAAAGGCAGATATGAGTAACAATTTAGCAGAGTGCGCGCAGATATTATTTGTACCAAAGCACAAATAATTTTAGACAAAACATAGTTAAACTGTATATTTTGATCCAAAATTTACATAAGTTGGCAGCACCATATTGATTCATATAAAATCATTATCACCAAATCAAATTGTAATACAAATTACAAATGAAAAAATATAACATAAGCTGTACTCAAAATTGACGTTATCAAACGTACAATAAATAGTTAGACAATATGTTTAACTAGTTCAAATCCCAATACAGTTGACTAGTAGAGATTATTAATGGAGCATTTAACCAAAGGGGGGCAGCCTAAGAAGCCCAGTAAAGCCTCCTTTGTTAAAAATACACATTGAAAAACTTTAATAAAATTTTTAATTAAAATAGAACATTGATGGAGGCAGTCCAAAGACCCATCAAAGCTCCAATCGATTAAAACAAAAGGACAACCACGTTTAAAAGGTTACTTTTTTATGCCCAATGCAGCAAAAACACTAAACACTACACGTTAAAACAAACTGAAGCACACAGTCAAGCTAGAATTTAGTTGAACCAAAACCAAATTTAGGCAGGTGACCAAAACCACAATTTTAACTCACTGCATACCCAACACTACACAAAGTTACCCACACAATTATTAAAAACACACTTAAACAGACCCGAAAGACAAAGCTGCGTCCACGACTCGCCATTTCATGTTCCTCCACATTACGGCTGCACACGCAACGACGCAAGTTATAAGTGCCTCATATACACCCACGTTCTAAGGACGGGTAAATTAACAATTTGTGACATACTGCAAATATTCTCGCAGCTCCAGCAGGCGTAGACCCAATGAGAAATGGTTGTAGGCTAGGTGTAGAATATGAATAAGACCGGCACAGAGTATGCAACGACTTATATTAACTTGCCCACTTTACAAAAAAAATGACGACGCACTAGGAGGGGAAAACAAAGGAGGGTAATCAGGGGAGGAAACAGGAGGGGAGCCAGCTGAGCATAGAGAGAGCCACCTTTGAGAGTTTAAATACCAAAGACGTAAGGTGCGCTGGCGTCGCAAGTGATTAATTTTTATGAAATGGCAGTATTTTAGACTACTAATGTATAGATTGGTATATACTGCAATATATCAATGTATTTCGATATTTACTGCAATATATCAACATTTATCTATATATTTCAATATGCATCTCGGTAGCTGTTGCTAAACTTGCGATGTATCGTCGTTGTCTTCTATTCTATTGATATGTTTCACGTGACTGGTATTAGTTGTTTTGTACATACTTTCGCCTCCCGATTAATTTCTATGTTGAGATGGATTTTGTATCAGAATTTTAAGAGATGATGCAATTGAATACAGTACTACAAAGATGTCAAAACATCCAGTTACCGCACACCAAAGAGCAGAGGAATTTAAAGGTGACAATGTTTATGCTTCCGATGCATTAACAGTGATGCGCAAATATTGTAACTGTAGAGTTAAATTTGACAGAAAAGATTTATTAGTTAAACATATCAACAGTGACAAACATGTAAATGCCAGGCAGAAATATAGAAGTGGTTCTCCAGGTAGGAAAATTCATACAGACATCTGTTGCTAAAAATTTCAGCATCGTAAAATGAAGGGAAATGGACACAGATTACATGTTTTTAAAAACAACTGAGGCATTTGCCAAAACGAATATTCCCCTTGAGAAATTGGAAGACCAAAATTTAAAGTTGTGGTTGAATGAATTTATTGAAGGTAGTTTTTTTTCCTTTGCTTTCTGATCATGTAATTTTTTTCATGAGAGAACTATGATTGTGATCAATAACAATGTTATGATGTAAACACACGTGAAAGAGCATGTACGTTCTTGGTAAATTGTTGATGGCCATGTTGATTACTTAACCTTTTTTGACACACAAAAAACTGCACGTTTTAAAGTTAACAGTAAATTGAAAATACACTGTAGTGAAAAATTGAACATCATTTCAACAGTGTCAAGGAGGTTATATCTGTCAATCGTTTTATATCCTCTGTGATGAAACTACAGACAACTTGGGTAGATGCATTTTCATCATATTACTTCAAGCGTGTACAGAGACATTCAGTGCACCAAAACTTGTGGCATCTGTCAGTTTCTTGCAGAAGGCTGTTGCTATAACTTGTGCCTAGGTTATAATTGAATATATTGGAAAGTATGGTGTTCAATACTGTGACGTCATGGGACTTATCACAGATGCAGCAAGATACATGTCTAATTGTGTTACAAGTTTGCAAGTGTTGTTTGGTGATCATGTTGCTTACATCCAGTGCTGGGCTCACAAACTGTCTAGTATGAAATGTGCTCAGTAGTGGACTTACTAATTGTGCTGTACTGAACGCCACGTCTGCTTTCCTAAATACTAGGAAAAGAAAACACAACTACCTTTAATTATTTATAAGGAACCCCACAGCATGCTACAACATATCCAATGCCAGTAATTGCTCTGAATTCTTGTTTTAAGATTGGGTTTTACTCAGCAGTTCACATTATTTTATTTTTCAGGAGAACTGACTCATCAGGAGTTGAGTAATCATGGGATCAAATACTTGTCCTCACTGTCTGACAAGGTTGTCAAGTTAATTTTGGCGCAGTGTATTTTCATCAGAGACCATGCATCTGATCTTGTAAACCTGTAAGCTTGAAGAAACAAAGTATCCCATAGCTCACACCTTATATGGTGATGTGGAATGCATTCAAAAAGAGTTTGATAGCACTTCAAAAGGAATTTTTGGTTTATCGTTTGAAAGTGCAATGAATAAACCAAGCACAAGTGAACAAGCTCATGTCAAACATGAGTGCCAGAAGGCTACAGTGTCGGGCATGGGCAGACTGAAAATGTTATTGAGCGGTAATACAGCTCTTCTATTCAAAGCATTGAAAATTCTTCAACCCTAAAATCATCATCCTCAACCAGACTGAAAATGTTATATCCCCTATGAAAATTGATTTGGAACTGAAGAAGTTGGAAGACACAGAACTCTTCTAAGGCTACGAAGTCTAAAGAAGAAATACAAGAATTATGCAAGTAGATACTGTACAAGTTCTGACTGCTGTAAGTGTGAATTATAATCAGTTTGCATTTACAGTCGTGCATGCTGTTTGGAAGCCTACAAACAATGTAGACAGTGAGCGATTGCTCAGTCATTACAACACAGTTTTTACAGGCAGGAGGCAAAACATGAAGGAAACAGATATTGAAGTGTGCTTTCTTTTGGTGACCAAATTTAAAACCAATATTTCCTGAATTGTTTGGACTACAGTTTATTTATTTTTCTTATGTAGGGAACTAAAGCAGTGGTTTTTTTAAATACCTATCCATTATCAACAAATTGGAAATTATAAAATTGCATTTTTGTCATCCTGAGTTTTGGGAAAAATAACACCACTTTTAAGGAAATATAACTTGTCAAAAAGAGAACCCAGTACAGTCCCTTCTAGGGGTATTTAACACTCAAGGGATGTGTCAAAAAGGGAACACAGTACAGTCCCTGCCAAGGGTATATGACATGCTACACAAGGTTGTTGTCAAAAATAGAACACGGTGCAATTTCTGCTAATGGCGTATGACATGCTATACAAGGGAGGTGTAAATTAGATAACAGTGCAGTTCCTTCAAGGGGTATATAACATAACATACTACACAAGGAAGGGGGCAAAAAACAACACAGTGCAGTCAATCCCAGCGTTTTATGACATGTTACGTAAGGGAGGTGTCGAAAAGAGTGTATAGTGCAGTCCCTGCTATGAGTGTATGCTTGCTACACAAGGGAGATGTCAAAAGATAAATTGATGCAGTCCCTGCTGGGGGTATAGGACATGCTACACAAGTAGGGTGTCCAAACGAAAACTCTGCAATGTCCATTCCAGAAGTTCATTACACATTACACGAAGGTTGTTTCAATAAGAGAAAACAACACAGTCCCTGCTAGGGGTGTATTACAAGCTACACAATGAATGTGTCAATAAGAGTACTCTCGACAGTCCGCGACATTATTATCTATTGTGAGTTTTTTCTCAGTAAGAGAACACAGTACAGTCTCTTCCAGGGGTGCATGACATACTACACAAGAGATGTGTCAAAAAAGGACATGCAACACAGGTGGGGTGTCAAA
Organism: Clitarchus hookeri; assembly: GCA_002778355.1. Classification (NCBI taxonomy): domain Eukaryota; kingdom Metazoa; phylum Arthropoda; class Insecta; order Phasmatodea; family Phasmatidae; genus Clitarchus; species Clitarchus hookeri. The sequence goes on from NQII01005307.1 coordinate 135,094, forward strand.
AAGAGAAAACTGCAGTACCTGCCAGGGATATATGACATGCTACATAAGGAGGATGTCGATAAGAGAACACTTCACACACCCTTCCAGGAGTCTATGACATGCTACACAAGGGGGGTGTCAATACGAGAACACATGCAGTTCCTATCTGGAGTATATGACATGATACACAAGGGGGGTGTCTAAAAGATAACACAATGCAGTCCTTGCCAGGGGTGTATGACATGCTATACAAGGGCGGTGTCAAAAAGAAAACAAACTGCAGTCCCTGCTACTGGTTTGTGATATGCTACATGAGGAGGTGTCAATTTGCACAGTGAAGTCCTTCCCATGAATGTATAACATACTATACAAGGAAAGTGGCAAAAAGAAAATACTGTGTATTCTCTGTCTTGTGTAACTTGCAAGATTTTGACATTTCAATGAGAGCAGCGCCAAATGTTTACTTTTCGTTTACGTATCATTTCGCCATTAGCTGGTGCGTCAAGTGGAGGCTGTATATTTTATCACCACGCTGTTAGCTAATCTTTTTACCATTGTACTGTAATGCTAAACAAATTTTAAGGTATTTTAAATTGACACCTGTCTAAAAAAATCCGTAGGTTATAAAAGTACAAATATAAAACCTTGCAAAAAATTAAATATTTGCTGACTCTCTTTTAATTTGAGCGAATTTGGGTTAACATTTGCGAGACGGTAGTTGTAGCTATTATCACACTTTGGAGATCATAGCTAATATAACTGGAACTAAAAGTAATTCTGGAAATTTGATTGACGACGCACTTCTATTCACCAACAACTCGCCAACAACTATTGATTGCAATACAGTAATTCTGCTATTATTGTTACTAAACAGTTCGAGTTGGAAATATGTAGCGTGGAATAACGTAAGAATTGCTTAAAAACTATTCAGGCCCGTCCCACTTTCTTTGTTTTGTTAATACAATATAGTAACAACATGGAAACAATGAAATGGGTTTGCAGGAGAACATAGTGTGTAATGGACGTAGAAGAATGATTACAGACCCAATATAAATTACTAGTAATCAAAATCGCTGTACACAAAGTATGCATTACTTTAAAAATTATGCAGAGCTCGCGGAAAAATAAAACTATTGGTATCTGTTCGTAAATTTGTTATTTTACACACAAAGGCTATTTTTTTGTGGCTGGTAAAGCTTAGAGAAAGAGCGGACAGATGGTGCGCATGACATGGCAGGTTGAGTTGTGAGCCAAGATCGTTACTCAACAGATAGCAGCACGTTGGCCTGCCTCGTGATCCCGTTTTTTTTAAAGTTGACTTTTATTCTATTACTGGCTTGAAACAAATTTGAAATTTCGTCAAATAATTAGATAAAATAATTCAACAATATCAAGCACATATCGAAATCATGGATGGAGAGTGGGGATACGACAAGAAAAGAACTCTCAAGATTTTGAAGTTGCGTTTCATTTGGATATGAAGCGTTTTATTGTGCATTTCATTTTGAACACCTATACATTACTACTTTATCACAAAGTTTAGTTTGTAACTCTAACAATCGCTGTTTTGTGACCATATAAAATCAAATTTATTAATTAATCTAGGAACTCTTTCTTATCATGTATTTCATGCTTGTCTAATGTGTGTCGGCAATGCACTCAGAATAGCCAATTTAATATTAACTTTTGTTCGTTCGTGCATCAGCTGATACAGGATTTTGTAAATGGCACTTTGTTTCGTATACATCAAGTTGCCACTCACTCACTCACTGACTGTCATAATCTTGCCAAGTTATATGAGATGGACAATAGTCCCTGCCAGATGTGTATGACATGCTATAAAAGGGAGGTGTCAGTAAGATAACAGTGCAGTCCCTGCCAGGTGTGTTTGACATGCTACGTACGGGAGGTGTCAAAATGTGAACACAGTCCAGTCTCTGCAAAGGAAGTGTCAAAAAGAGAACACAGTACAGTCTCTGCAAGGGAAGTGTCAAAAAGAGAACACAGTCCAGTCTCTGCAAGGGAAGTGTCAAAAAGAGAACACAGTCCAGTCTCTGCAAGGGAAGTGTCAAAAAGAGAACACTGTCCAGTCTCTGCAAGGGAAGTTAGGGAAGTGTCATATGGTATTTACAAATTTGTAATAAATTCTAATTTGCTTTGATTTATTTCTAGTTGGCCTAACAATTTAAGTTAAATAGTAACTTAATTTGTACTTCCAAAACAATAAAATGCATGTTTTTAAACATGTTTATCATGGATGACGTTACTTTCATACTCTAGATTTGCCCTTCCCCTTTTTTCTAAGTTACTAAAACTGGACTCACAACCACCCATTGCATCTATCAGTCGCCCATCCGTCCGGCGGTCATGTGATCTTCAACCAATTGCAGGCACACTTTTTTTTCTCTCCATCANAACAATAAAATGCATGTTTTTAAACATGTTTATCATGGATGACGTTACTTTCATACTCTAGATTTGCCCTTCCCCCTTTTTTCTAAGTTACTAAAACTGGACTCACAACCACCCATTGCTTCTATCAGTCGCCCATCCGTCCGGCGGTCATGTGATCTTCAACCAATTGCAGGCACACTTTTTTTTCTCTCCATCAATCCATCAAATGTTTCTCAAACTTTGCCTAACTTTTGCATTCTGACGACATTCCACAGACGCGAATACACACTTTGACAAAAATGCAAGGCGGTGGATATGTGTATATAATTTTTGGGTGTAAATTCAGAGATTTAAAATCTAAACAATAATTCAGTATACATTCTTATCATGTAAAAAAATGATCTCCCCAAAAATGTTTTTCTCTTGAAAATGTATTTCCAACCAAAATATACCACCAACTAAAGAAAGATCATGACGTTAAGTTGTCACAGTGAAATTTTTCAATACAGAAGGATTGACTGACGACGGATTGTTGCGAGTAGCTTTCAACTGACGGACAGGCGCCACAAAATTGACAGTAAATAGGTCTACGTGTTTTACATAAGTGGGCTATGTTACTTTTATTATCCTTTTCCCTTAAATAAACAGAAAGAAAACTGATTTTGAGAGATTAAATAAATTCTTAAGATTTTATTACAGATATTTCTTTGCTGTATTTAATCTCATCCAATGCGTTAAGTGTTTCTCAATCTTTTCAGTTGATGTGTACAGTTCTTAGATTTTTAAAAGAAAGGGTAGACATAGCTGTCGTGACCTCGGAGTAATAAAAGGAATGTTAGATACACAAAACATTCGAAACAATAAAATAGGCAAGTTATTATTTTTAAATAAATTTTTCTTACCACCAGCCCGTTACTGACCCGCCTCTGCTCCATAATTCGAGCAGCATCGGGCAGTGGCTGGCGTTCTGCTATGCCCATATGGCTCGTTCTCCGACATTTATAAAGCTAAAATGTGTTTTATGAATACTAAAGCGTGGTTTGCAATCTGGAAATATTTGTAACATTCTTTCTCAACATTACATTCTATTTTTACGTAATGTATTTAATTAATCACAGAAATCAAGCATGGCACACAACAACAGTACGTTCACAGCCGTCGCATTCATTACAATTTTGTTGTTCTCGTGAATGCAGCACCTTTTCCCTATTTTAATTTCCAACTTTGAAACATGGCAATTGTAAAAATAAACACAGATAATTTTAATACGTACCTCAATAAAATGTAGAAACAAATAAGTTTTAATATTCGATGTAGGCCTTTGAAGATCACGACTGTGCGATAGGAGATGGTGCTTACCTTTGTAATTTTACACTTCTTATTTCAGGTTCCACAAAACAATGGGAATTGAAGTCAATTTTAATGTGAGATAATTTTGAAAGTATGGAGTGACGCACAGTGCAACATTGCAGTCTTTGCAGTTGTTTCTTGTTTCCCTTCAAACTTTCTGTTTTGTACAAATAACACACTTTCGTTTAGGAAACTTCTTTGATTCTGTACTTATTATGGCTGTTGGAAAATGCCTCTGTTAGGCACAAAGGTGTATCTCCATCTGATCTCTCTCCACCAGATTTTCCTCTTTCTGTAAACATATTTTCCCAGAATTTCCTAATAAGTGAAAGATGTAATTTTTTGCCGGTGGCAGTTTCTTTTTTGTGTTTACCATCTTATAAAGAGCATGAGCATTCAAAACTGCGACATATAATAGATGAAAAAAAAATTTTCTTGTACGATTTGAATGTTTTTCTGACAGATTCAATGGAAATTACTACGTGTTTGGTCTACTGAACTCGTGCATGAATTGTAATCAATTACACATTTTGGTTTGATAATCTTCTGACAATTTTTTCTGTCAATTTTTTTTGTTTTCTACCATTTAAGCAGCATGCCAAACGCTAGCATCCACACTTCTTTCTTGTCGCAACCATTTCAGTGCCAATAAGTTGCCACTTTTTCTGAACGAGATTTCCCCCTTTTTAGTTGGTTGTCAATTGCGAGCATGTTTTTCTCGTGTTTTACGCACAGTACCACAAGCATTTGTCTTTTGATCATTCAGTCACAAAAATAGTTCTGACTGGAGTACTAATTGTCAACACAAACTGTATGCCATTCTTAAAGATTGGTTTGAGGAGAGTAGCAACTATGTTACCAGTTTTTCCAAGACCTGACTCATTAATGTCACTGTTTAGCCCAGTATATACAATAAAATCAAGAACATATCCACTTTTACTATCACACTAAACAGAAGTCTTTATTCCAAATCTACTTCTTTTGGATGGTATGTACTGCTTCAAAAACACATGCCCTTTGAAAAGAAGCAGACACTCTTTAATGCACAGGTTTTTGTATGGTGAGAATGCTTTTTGAAATGCTTCTCTTATCCTATCTACAATAGGTAGAATTTTGTAAACCCTATCTCCTTTATAGTCTATGTTACTGTCAGACAAATGTAGCATTGTTAAAAGTAAAAATTTATCACGTGACATGATATTACTGAAAATTGGAGTTTGTAAGAGATCGTCTTTGAACCGGTACTCGCTTAGTTTGTTTTTTTATTTGTGACGTAAGTAGAATTACTGCAAGAAAGCAAAACATTTCATCACAATTTGTCTTTTTCCATTGCAAAAGACGTGAATGCGACAACTGAGGCATTTGTCAGTTGTGAACCTGTAATACTTGTTACACTGTTCTGCAACTGTCATCAGAGTTTCGCTAATATATATATATATATATATATAAAAATTTAGGACTGTACTATAAGTATTGACATTTGCTTTACACCCAGAAAAAATTTCTTGAAACGGGTGCACTACTGGTGAAATATTGTTACATGACTGTGAAAAATCACTAGTTTTTTTCTTGGCAGGAGATATAGTACCATTACCCTCATTGCTGTCTTAAATCTCCCTCTCCTCTTCTTTTGATGACGGTGATGGTAATATTTCTTTTGCAAATCTCTGAATGCTACAAACTTCCCCAGCTGATGCTGATGGCTGATCAAAGGATACAGTTTTATCCCATGTGTGTTCATCATAATCACTGGATGTTCCTCTCTCTTGTTCACTGTCACTTCTATTACAAAAATTTCTAATGCTTCCTGATCTGATAAAAAAATTTTCCTACTCATGCTTTTGCTCTAATTTACTGGTTCCATAAAGAAAAACTACATTAAAACATGCACATTTTAAAATAAAACACAAATTGTATGTGCATACTCAAATTTGTATACAGCAACACTTTAGCTGGACAACACACACTAAACTGCCACCAGAATATGATAATCTAGCCTCTTGTGCCTTCTGCTGAGCACCAAGGAACATGTTATTTTATGAAACTGTAGAAAGAGATATCACTATCAATAGTTTGCCTCTGCACAGTCAGGAAGGACTTCAAAACAACCTTATTTATTCTAGTACAGAACAGAAGGCATCAGCAGTCCATAAAATCCAATATAACCACAGTGCTGCACAAGCAGAACCTTGGACGAGATATCTCATCCTTAGCATGTGCGTCACTGCAGGCACTGGATGAGTTATCTCGCCAGCAGCACACAGAAATTGCTTATCTGCCAACAAATTAACTCCTCTACAGCAGCGAAAGGGTTCAAAGTGAAAATTTTATGAACCATAAACTGCTGTAATTGTTTTACTGAAGAGTTCAGACAAAACTGACATCTGCAGTGCAGTTATTACCTATACTATTAACTCACGAGTTTTTGTGTGTTGAAGAACAGCAGTACTATTAAATTAATTTATTTTTGATATATTATGTAACACGTTATTAATTAATTTGCATAGTGTAGTCTAAAGAAGGCAGTATATATTCTCTGTCTCGTAAGTTGGCCAGATTCTCAGTCGGTGAGTCGCAACTTGACATATATGAAACAAAGTGCCATTTACAAAATCCTGTATCAGCTGATGCACGAACGAACAAAAGTTAATATTATGTTGGCTATTCTGAGTGCACTGCCGACGCACATTAGACAGGCAGAAAATACGTGATGAGTGAGAGTTCCCAGACTAATTAATACATTTTATTTTACATGATCATAAAAAAGCAGTTCTTAGTGTTAGAAACTAAACTTCGTGCTTAAGTAGAAATGTATAGGTGTTCAAAATGAAATGCACAACAAAATGGTCCGTATCCAAATGAAATACAATTTCAAAACCTTTTTTCACGTCTTATCTCCCTCTCGAACCCCACTTTCTTTACGTGCTTGATATTAATTCCAAAAGCATACAGAAATATTGCATAATATTGTTGAATTATTTTTTTTAATAATTTGACTAAATGTATTTCAAATTCGTGTCGTTCCGAGCCAGTAATAGAAGAACGGTCAACTTAAAAAATATGTGATCTATTGAGTAAAAGAAACTGCTCAAACCTCGCTGTGACAAGTGCGCGCCATCTATCGGATCTTTGCCGAAGCATTACCAGCTAGAAAAGAATAGCTTCCGTCCTTTTGTGTGCAATATATAACAATTTTACGAACAGACACCGATAGTTTTATTTTTCGCGAACTCTGCATAATTTATAAAGTAACATATTTTGTGTACAGCGATTTTGAGATCTAGTAATTTCTATTCAACAGGTAATCGTTCGTCTACTTAAATTGTACGCCATATTGTTCTCCGAAAACCCATTTCCTTGTTTCCGAAGAAAGTGGGACACGTGTGAATAGTGTTTAAGCAATTGGTACGTTATTCCACGTCACATATTTCCAACTCGAATATATTAGCTATAATGTCCAGTGTGCGATATAAAAAAAATAAAAGAGAATGGGCAATATTGAAAACATGCTGAAAGAGTGATGTTTAAGACCTTGATGCTTAAAGTGCTTTAGCCTGCATGCACATTTCTTTTGGTAGTTGATAAAAGTATAAATCACTAATTATAAATTTGACATGTAACATAACTTTACTAATTCATAATTTTAATACATTTTTTTGTAGTTACTAAATGTTAAATTAATTATTTATATTTTTGCCCTTTAACATAACAATTTACTGATTAATGATTTACGTACACATTACAATCACAGCTACATATTTCTGAGTAGCAAGTTTGCCTAAAACGTCCCACGAACAGTATATTGACAAGGGGATCGGCTGATAATGACAGCATAAAAATAAACATCATCATTGCCATATGGCTGATCAGCTGATGGCAGAAGGATACGTAGTCAGATGTAAACAGTGGTGCTACTTTCGCAGACNTATTTCTGAGTAGCAAGTTTGCCTAAAACGTCCCACGAACAGTATATTGACAAGGGGATCGGCTGATAATGACAGCATAAAAATAAACATCATCATTGCCATATGGCTGATCAGCTGATGGCAGAAGGATACGTTCAGTCTACATTTGTCACCACGATGAAAGCGTCTGGACAGTCTTAGACCCCAACTTATATGAGACAGAGTATACCTAAGTAAGAAACAATTAAGTGGAATATGCTTTTGCTAGTACATTTTAGCAGTGTAGAATTGCTAGGCAGTGAGGTGATTTGTTGTTTTCGCCTTGTGATCAAGGCATTGTGGGTCTATATCACTGTAGGACCACAGTAAGTACTGTATGCTCTGTAAAACACTTCCAGGAAATGCAGTGGTCATATTGCCAGCACAGTGGTAGTGCAACTCCTGATTTTACCACGTGGGAAAAGTTACTGTGCACCATACCACTGTGGCTGCTAACAACAAAATTTTCAAAGACCCTCCAAATAAATAAACTAATTTTTAAAACTATTGTAACTATTATGTTCTCTGTTTGAGCCAAGTTTCAGAGCATGGTACAAGATAAATGGTTTGTTTCAGGGACAACTCGAATGTGACGTTGAGTCTTTCCTGGAACATTATCCCCAATGCAGGGCTGCTTCCGAATATCATCGCCACTGGCAAGCATACCTTCCGGTTCCCAGCTGAGTACACAACAGCAAGAGTCTGAAAACCCAACACGTACAAAAGTGGTTTCCACAAATTCCAGAACGGCTTCTGTTCTGTTGCCAGAATTTTTGTTAAGACATTTGTACAACCCTCATAAATTGTTGCAGGGGGATGAAAATAATGGCACTGTTTTAGATATATTTAAAGCACATTTTTTTTGTAATCATAAATATAGATATAAACAATGTCACATTTCTAGATTCTTTATTCTTAATTCCAATCCTGATTATTTCCTCAATAAGATTGGATCTACATTCCATATATCTATACCTTGGCAGTATGTTGAGGAATTGTGAAGAAAATAATGCAGTGAACACGGTTTAGTTCATAGAAATATTACAGCAGAAGTTTAGAGAATTGTAACTAAAATTAGTTAAAATATGGGTGTGAATCTGCAGGAGTAAAATAAAACAGGTGCATAGAGTAAACTCTTTTCTGAGACCTTTCATGGTTCCCAGGAAAAGGGTTGTTATTTTTGAAGGGGTTGTTATTGAAAAACTTTTTCAATTAAATTTGTGTCATGCTCCCAAAAAAAGAGTTGTTATTTCAGGGGTCTTAGAAACAAGAGTTGACTGTACNTTCAATTAAATTTGTGTCATGCTCCCAAAAAAAGAGTTGTTATTTCAGGGGTCTTAGAAACAAGAGTTGACTGTATGAGAGGTTGCATTAGGTCTGCAGGTTAAAGCCAAAAAATAAAAATAAAGTTTTTACGTGTTTGATAAACTGAGCAGAATGCAAATGGGTTAACATTGAGTGGGCGCAAAAAGACAAGTGCATAAACACTGCTGTGCAGCCATGCCACATGCACACTGAACAGTGATATTATAGTACATAAAAAAAGTTATATTGGAAAGAACTTTGTATAAAAATGCACATATCTGTTNCACTGAACAGTGATATTATAGTACATAAAAAAAGTTATATTGGAAAGAACTTTGTATAAAAATGCACATATCTGTTTAGAGCAATTTTCAGATTGCCAAGAAAACAAAAGGGTTTCTGCCACTTCCCCCTAGAAAACTTAACAGCTCTACGATTAGAAACTTTGTGGAAACATTTGTACTTTGTAAGGAGTAGTATTATTTTATCTATAATAAAATCTTTCAAATTTTTTGTGGTTAGGTTGTAAATTTGTGTTGGAGTAATAAATATTTAACAGTGAACAGACATTTTGTCAGTGTTGGCTGTTGTTTTAATTTTAACTTAATATTTATTAGACCTATTTTTCTTTTCCTCAGTGGTTACTGNTTGTCAGTGTTGGCTGTTGTTTTAATTTTAACTTAATATTTATTAGACCTATTTTTCTTTTCCTCAGTGGTTACTGCACTTTATAGGTGGGGGCAATCACCTTGTGCAAAAACACTAAGGGAGTCACGTGCCCAAAATACACAACGTGTACAAATAGGAATTGAAATACTTTGTTGACAATCAAGTATGGTGAGTCTGTGGGATGTAACGACTAGTTAAAAGGGACAGTGTGCTTTTGTGTTCTAATTAAAATTTTCTTACCTATATATGAACAGAAACTGAATGTAGGTGGTCTAACCTGAATACTATCTAGTAAACAAGGAAGTGAGTGACCCATACACATGGCACAAGTTAGCGAACAAGAAGGTGTACACCTTTAAAATGTCAAATGCAAATTTAGATGCAATATTTGGGGTGGTTGTGCAGAATTGATCAAGTCAGGTATAAAAATAAATACAAGTTCTGCTATTATATAAATGTCAGAAATTGTACTAATAATTAATAACACTTCAACAGCTTCTTTTACCCATTCCAATACATTTTATACTCCAAATTAGGCAAATTTTGGTCAAATACACATTCGTGCGCACACAAAATTGTTTGTTTACACTCAATTTGCACAAGAAGGATAGTAAAAAATAGTACTGTCCTTATTTGGTACTAGCTAGTATACAAGTACCGTATTTGATCGCATATAGGACGCACCATTATTTTCAAAGGGTGTTAAAACAAAAAATAATATTTATCGTTTAGAGGTCGCGCTCATTGTTGTTGTAAATCCTGTACAACACGGCCTGCGCCACGGGTGGCTGTGCACGCGACCTTGGCGAAGGTCGTGTGGCAGCTGTGTCCTTGCAAGCAAGCGGTGTTGCCAAGCGTACACAGCGCCGTGCGCCGCAAGTTTGTTGAACTTAGTTCGTCTGGAATGTTCTGATATAGCGCTTGAGATACAGCCTTGNGTCTGGAATGTTCTGATATAGCGCTTGAGATACAGCCTTGACTGCCGGAGTTTATATATTTATTGGAAAAAAGAAATAACTTATAAATTGTAATTTAATTTGAAGTGATATTTTTACAACAAAAATTTTATTGAGCTTTTTTTTTTTTTTTTATGTATTTCAAGTATTTCTAACGATTTATGTTAAAAGCAGAAACCTAACCATTATTTCTGCAGTTTGTCTTTGTTAGTTTTAAATAAAGGTGCAAAATAATATAGAAAGGCATTTGAATATTTCCGTTACGTAATTCCCTTTGCAATCCTTAATATAAAAATTTTCTTTTAAATAATCAAAAGGAATTGATTCTTGCTCAATAACTGATGATCAATTATTTTTGAAAGCTTCCTGTGGAGTGNTTGTCAGTGTTGGCTGTTGTTTTAATTTTAACTTAATATTTATTAGACCTATTTTTCTTTTCCTCAGTGGTTACTACACTTTATAGGTGGGGGCAATCACCTTGTGCAAAAACACTAAGGGAGTCACGTGCCCAAAATACACAACGTGTACAAATAGGAATTGAAATACTTTGTTGACAATCAAGTATGGTGAGTCTGTGGGATGTAACGACTAGTTAAAAGGGACAGTTTGCTTTTGTGTTCTAATTAAAATTTTCTTACCTATATATGAACAGAAACTGAATGTAGGTGGTCTAACCTGAATACTATCTAGTAAACAAGGAAGTGAGTGACCCATACACATGGCACAAGTTAGCGAACAAGAAGGTGTACACCTTTAAAATGTCAAATGCAAATTTAGATGCAATATTTGGGGTGGTTGTGCAGAATTGATCAAGTCAGGTATAAAAATAAATATAAGTTCTGCTATTATATAAATGTCAGAAATTGTACTAATAATTAATAACACTTCAACAGCTTCTTTTACCCATTCCAATACATTTTATACTCCAAATTAGGATAATTTTGGTCAAATACACATTCGTGCACACACAAAATTGTTTGTTTACACTCAATTTGCACAAGAAGGATAGCAAAAAATAGTACTGTCCTTATTTGGTACTAGCTAGTATACAAGTACCGTATTTTATCGCATATAGGATGCACCATTATTTTCAAAGGGTGTTAAAACAAAAAATAATATTTATCGTTTAAAGGTCGCGCTCATTGTTGTTGTAAATCCTGTACAACACGGCCTGCGCCACGGGTGGCTGTGCACGCGACCTTGGCGAAGGTCGTGTGGCAGCTGTGTCCTTGCAAGCAAGCGGTGTTGCCAAGCGTACAGCGCCGTGCGCCGCAAGTTTGTTGGACTTAGTTCGTCTGGAATGTTCTGATATAGCGCTCGAGATACAGCCTTGACTGACGGAGTTTATATATTTATTGGAAAAAAGAAATAACTTATAAATTGTAATTTAATTTGAAGTAATATTTTTACGACAAAAATTTTATTGAGCTTTTTTTTTTTTTTTCTTTTTATGTATTTCAAGTATTTCTAACGATTTATGTTAAAAGCAGAAACCTAACCATTATTTCTGCAGTTTGTCTTTGTTAGTTTTAAATAAAGGTGCAAAATATAGAAAGGCATTTGAATATTTCCGTTACGTAATTCCCTTTGCAATCCTTAATATAAAATTTTCTTTTTAAATAATCAAAAGGAATTGATTCTTGCTCAATAACTGATGATCAATTATTTTTGAAAGCTTCCTGTGGAGTGTAAGAGATAACACATTAGCGTTGGTTCTTGAGTACCAAATGTTAGCATTGATTTACACGTCTTTCTCTTATATCGTCTTTGCGCCGCACGTAGTGTTGTTTTGATGTTGTGGCAGTGAAGAAGTGCGACAGTTTCTTGATGGAAAAGCGATGTACCTACACCGCAGGTTTCGAAATGAAAGTGATTTTGTTCGTTGAAGAGTTTAGAAATCGAGCCACGGGCCGTGAATTCGGAGTAAATGAGTTAGTGCGGGGCTGGAGGAATTTTTCTCACTTTTAAGTCGCACCCCAAGTTTTCAATAAAAATTTCTAAATAAAATGTGCGACTTATATGCGATAAAATGCGGTAATTTTGATTGAAATTGCTACAAAAACAGATTCATGTCGTAATAATATGTTTGTTATGTTGATTTTGTTTGACGATAATGCGAGTTAATATCTGAAGTTTTGAGTTTCTCCTGGAGTGTAAATATTGAGTCATTCTGCATGTACAGGTTGAGTTGAGTATAAAATAATACCCCAACTTTGAAGGTCTATAATATCACAACCAAACAACCTACATACAACCTTGGTTGACCAATCAAATGAACCGTGGAACTGTGAAGTTTGCTTACCATATCTTCATAAATGTTGAATGTGACCACCACGAGCGACTCGAACGACATCTACGCAATAATCAAACTCTTTCCACACTCTTGTCAGCATGTCCGGTGTTACGGTTTGGATGGCGTCCGTAATTCTCATTTTGNTAAATAAAATGTGCGACTTATATGCGATAAAATGCGGTAATTTTGATTGAAATTGCTACAAAAACAGATTCATGTTGTAATAATATGGTTATGTTGATTTTGTTTGACGATAATGCGAGTTAATATCTGAAGTTTTGAGTTTCTCCTGGAGTGTAAATATTGAGTCATTCTGCATGTACAGGTTGAGTTGAGTATAAAATAATACCCCAACTTTGAAGGTCTATAATATCACAACCAAACAACCTACATACAACCTTGGTTGACCAATCAAATGAACCGTGAAGTTTGCTTACCATATCTTCATAAATGTTGAATGTGACCACCACGAGCGACCCGAACGACATCTACGCAATAATCAAACTCTTTCCACACTCTTGTCAGCATGTCCGGTGTTAAGGTTTGGATGGCGTCCGTAATTCTCATTTTGAGGTCGCCCAGGCAGGACGACAGAGGGATGGAGATCCCTTTGGTGACAGTCGGTCAACCAAGAACCAGGGAAACGAAAAGGCAGGAGCTCCGGCGAAGTAGAGGAGGAGACCCTAAGAGTCACCATCATTAAAGACAAGGTCATACGCAAACCTCCCTGCACATACGCGAACCTCCCTGCATTACAGTAATTATCAGGAACAAGGAGGTACTCGCAACCTTGGACACCGCTGAAAATGCTAACTTCGTGCAAACCAGCGCAATACTCTGAGAGCTCCAAGGTCAGATACAGTCTTCTAAAGGAACTCCCATTTACGTGGCACAGAAGGGAGTACGCTTAACTAAAGGGGAGTTAATGCTAACTCTGAAAGTTGCCAATGAAGCCATCCCAACCAAATTCCATGTGGTTAAGGAATTTGGGGAGATGGTGATCCTAACACAATTGTGGTTATCTGAGCAAAAAGCTATTATCTACTGCCGGCAAGGAAGAATTTACGTCAGCCACCCAGAGAAGAGCCATGATGTGGCGCAAATTCACAGAGGCAGAACTCCAGCAGCATATCACTGGGGAAGAACTGAACCACCAGCTACAAAGGAAAACCATGAAACAGCCAACCCGGATTGTGCAAGAACATAGGCGAGTATTTGAGCAACGTAGCACGCTACATCAGAACACAACAATCTTCCGTGAAATTCATCTTACCAGTCCAAAAGTCATCCACAACCGACATAGGTCCCTGCCAAGAGGAGGGCCATAATCAAACAACTGGTAGAGGAGATGCTACAACTGGGGACATCACTGAGCCTTCAGACTCTGCATATAACGTTTGGGTTGTCTTAGTCTCAAAGAAAGATGGCACCCTACGGTTCTGTGCCAACTACTATGACCTGAACCAGATCACACAGTCGGTAGCTCCCCCNCAAAGAAAGATGGCACCCTACGGTTCTGTGCCAACTACTATGACCTGAACCAGATCACACAGTCGGTAGCTCCCCCAACTCTCAATTTGGGGCTCACGCTTAAGGCACTAGGGTGAAGCTAGAATCTTCAGCACCCTTGACATGCGGTGTGGCTATTGGCAGATGCCTGTTCACCCGCAATCCAGGCTGTACACTACCTTCACTGCCCGTAATGGCGAAGCCTATCAATTCAAGGTCATGCCATTAGGCCTCAAGAACGTGCCGGCCATGTTTCAACGCCTTATGGCTGCTGCAGTCCTAACCGGCTACATAGGGAAATTCTGTTATAACTATCTGGATAACGTGATCATCTTTTCCAAAAACTGGCAAGAGCACCAGCATCACCTACTAGTCCTGGAGAGGTTCGAGTTCCACTACCTAATGTGCCGACTCTCCAAATGTCACTTCGGGAAAACCGAGATTGACTTTCTGGGGCACAGAGTAACTCCCGAAGGAAATTTTGTTCAGACGGGGCAAATCCAAGCTATAGCAGAAGCACCTGCACCCCACAACTGGAAACAGTTGCGGAAGTTCCTGGGGCTCTGCCACTGGCAGCAGGACTTCGTCCCCAACATCGCTGAACTAATGGACCCATTGAATAACTTCTTATGCAAGGACAAAGGCTGGAGCTGGACAGAAACGGAGGAAAATGCTTTTCAAAGGTTAAAGAAGGAGTTTGCCCAACCTGACATGCTCTATTGGCTACTTCCCGACTTACTACTAATTTTCAAACAGACGCCAGTGAGATAGGCCTGGAGGCTGTATTGTACCAAGAAACACTTGACGGGTGATCAGTTACGCAAACACCCTCCTATCAGATATGGAGAAGAGGTACCACTCAAACGAGCAGTATTGCCTGGCCGTAATTTCGGCCCTCGAGAAGTTCTGTTATCACCTGAAGGATGTGCCCTTCATATACGAACTGACAATCTTGCCTTAAACTGGCTACACACAGCCAGTGCCACCAAATCCAAGCTAGAGCGATGGGGCCCTCTTACTGCAGGAGTTCACCATCACCNTGGCTACACACAGCCAGTGCCACCAAATCCAAGCTAGGGCGATGGGGCCCTCTTACTGCAGGAGTTCACCATCACAGTGCAACATTGCCCAGAGAAGCAGAACGAGCTACCCGGCGCACTTTCATGAGCTCCAAATCCCCAACAAGTGACAGGCGANTCATATACGAACTGACAATCTTGCCTTAAACTGGCTACACACAGCCAGTGCCACCAAATCCAAGCTAGAGCGATGGGGCCCTCTTACTGCAGGAGTTCACCATCACCGTGCAACATTGCCCAGAGAAGCAGAACGAGCTACCCGGCGCACTTTCATGAGCTCCAAATCCCCAACAAGTGACAGGCAACTTGGAATATTGGGAAAGGATGCTCCTGCCCGAAACCACCCTTCGCCAGGAGGAAAAAATCGAGAGAATATGTGCAACTCCTGGATATGGAGACAAATCGCGCCATCTTCACTGAACAACAGCAGCAGTAGGTCGACCAGGAAATACGCAGTCTACTACTCAAATATCCTAAACGCTTCAAAGAAGAGCAGGGATATGCATGCGCCAGACCCCACTTCAACACCAAAGATTGGAAGTTGTGGGTATCGCATAACCTCAGGGCACCCCAGAGCAAAAGAAACCCTCTGAGAACTGAGTCAAAGATATACCTGGGATGGAGTAAACAGAGATGTGGAAGCCTACGTCCAGTAATGCTAAGTCTGCGCAAGGGGCTTTGAAAACCACTGCCATTCCATGACAGCCAACGCAAGCATGGACTCAAGTTGCAGTCGACTTAATGGGACCATACCTGCGATCCCAGAAAGGGAAGCAGTACATCTTGGTGATCACAGATCTGTTTTCAAGACTGATAGAAGCTTACGCCCTCACCAAAGCAGATGCCAAGACAATAATTAACACCCTGGAGAGGGAACTTTTCCCACGATGGGGATAACCCCACTGCCTACGAACGACAAGAGACCCCAATTCATAGGGTTTGTGTGAGGAAAAAGCCTGCCGCAAATGGGGAGTTCAGCCATGGACTACACCCAGTTATCATCCGCAAGGAAACCCAACAGAAAGAACGAACCAACAAATTAAGAAAGGTCTTCGAATCCGTATACAAGACAATCACCGTAAGTGGGATACCTATCTACCTACCTATCCACCCAAAATCATTTTCTCACTCCAACGGTGAAGAAATGAAGCCCTGGTAGCTTCCCCCAGTGAGCTTTTATTTTGCTGCCCCCTTCAGCGACCCAAAGGGTGGAAATGGGAAGCTGAAGGGTTTGAAGTACCTCATGCAGAACACAAAGAGAAGCCATGAAACGCATAGAGGCAGCTCGCAGAAACTANAGAAACGAGGACAGGTATGTCAAACACAAATATCCGACTCCTACGCAACCGCCAGCAAGAGTTATAACTGAAGGAGACAGTGTATGGGTAAAAACATGGCCACTTAGCTATAAGGCCGTCCACTTTTATGCAGGGTTTCACCCTAAATGGGAAGACCCTTACGCAGCAGCCGAGAGAAGGGGAAACACGCTGTGGGTACAGGAAGACAGTGAAAACACACGCAAGGTACATCTAACCCACATGAAGTACACAGCTAAATAAGAAATTGAATGGGGACTCAGCACAACATGCCGCTTGTAGCGCAAATTGAACTAGAGTACAGGCGTGTTGCTGTCTGCGAACCGGCAGACAATACGGTGCCCACCACGAGCCCAGCTATTCCCCACGCATGGGCCACTTCTCCCACGTCGCCGCCTGAGCCTCAGCACCCACCTTCGTCGGGCCTCGCACCAAACCCTTTGTAGGCCAATCAGACCACAGAGAGCAGCTCGCGTTGCCCCCTCCAGAGCCAACTCCGTCCTCCGCACCAGCCGCCACAAGGGTGGAGAACCAGCCAGCCGCCCACCCTCCGAGAGGTTAAGTAGGCGTTTCCTCTCCAACCAGTCAACTTAGGGGCACCGCAGAGACGTTCGTGCTGCGGGTCAACAACCTCCAGCCCTGTGACCCAGAAGCACCGCTTCAATCAGTTGAGCCGAGATACACCCTACTACAGCATAAGAGTGCAGCCATGGAGAGCTTGCAGCGCAGGCTTTGAAGGGAGGCCATGTTGATACTACGAGACACCATGGCGCCGCCCTCCTACCTTCAGCTGGCCAACACTACGCAAAGGTAGAGAGACTGTGTGTGACGCTGTCCTTGGCAGCGCCACACCCGCTGAGAGCCTCTACCTCACAGTGTGAAGTGCTCGAACCACGAGTGAGTGTGTGAGATTAGAGTAGCAGTAGCCTAGGGAAAGTGTAGTAAAAGTTAGACATAGCATAGGAAGTGATACAGAAGCAAAAATCCCGTTCTGTGCGAAAGCAGAGTATCCCTTAGCCTGTGTGTGCGTTACGTTAAGAAACTCCGCAAGCTAAGAAAACACCTGGTCATGTAATGTGCACAAGCCTAACCAGGAATGCACAGCTTGTCTGTTAAGCCGATTTATGTATTGTAGCCGTAGATCATTGTAACAACAGCTATGCTTCCACAACATGCACTGGCTCATGAGGAAGTTGTGAGTATGCACTCAATATTGTTGTTCCTACTTTTACGTGCATAGTTTTGCTTTGGAATTGTTTGTATAATGTATTCACGGTAACTTCAAGATTTTCTGAAGCCCTGCTAAAGATCTACTTTCCAGCCCATTTCGTATCCTTCTGCCAAAGGGTAAACAAACATTGCCATGTGGCAGTCACATGGCAATGTTTACATTCCACTGTTTGTGAGTACATGTGTTCGTACATGCACGTACCCATCATAAAAGTAATGTATATATTATTAATGGATATTCCACAAGCGTAAAGTTTTTAATCTTGAGGATTTCACACAAAAGAATATGTGATGCAAACGAAAAACATTTCATTATAAAACCCAAAATGTGAGTATTAAAAATGAGATGTTTCGTGTGCGTGTGTGTGTGTGTGTGTGTGTCTCTCTCTCTCTCTCTCTCT
>NQII01005307.1:153770-165435 GCA_002778355.1 Clitarchus hookeri
CCAACTGATAATCCATTATTTTCGAAAGCTTTTTGTGGAGACCAAGAGATGGCAGCACATTAGCGCTGGTTCTTCAATGCCAAATGTTAGCAGTGACTCGTCTTTCCGCCGCATAGTGTTGTTTTGATGTTGTTGCAGTGAAGAAGCGCGACAGTTCTTGATGGAACAGAGATGTACCTACACCGCAGGTTTCAAAATGAAAGTGATTTTGTTCGCTGAAGAGTTTGGAAATCGAGCCGCGGGCCGTGAATTCGTAGTAAATGAAACGTTAGTGCGGGGCTGGAGGAATTTTTCTCACTTATAAGTCGCACCCCGAGTTTTCAATAAATTTTTTTTTTAATAAAATGTGCCACTTATATGCGATAAAATACGGTACCATTTATCACAGTGAAATCTTTAACCTGAGTGCTACTTCCAAAAGTTTATTATGTAAAATTTAACTTTTTCCTTACAGCAAATATGTAAATAAATCTTAATACAATAAGTAAACTTTAATTAAATTATATAATTAACAGTTCCGATATATACTTCAATCTACCTTTTTGTATGTATTACAACATTTCGCTAAATTGATTAGCATTTTTTAGACATTTAGAGAATTTTATTAAAGTATATGACAGTTGAGATTACATGGCATTGTTTCTCTTCAAAAATAAATTTTGGTAGTTCCCACATGGACACTGTTAATAAAATATTTGACAGTTCCCACAAGGCACTGTTTGTTTACAAAATATTTGACAGTTCCCACATGGCACTGTTTACAAAACGTTTGACAGGTGTCACATGGCAATGTTTTGTTTACATACTGTGGAAGGATACATAATCGGCCCCCTGAAAGTAGATATTTAGCAGGGTTTCAGAAAATCTTGAAGTTACCGTGAATACATTATATGCTTCCACAACATGCACTGGCTCATGAGGAAGTTGTGAGTATGCACTCAATATTGTTGTTCCTACTTTTACTTGCATAGTTTTGCTTTGGAATTGTTTGTAGTTTAGCAGCCACACTGCTATTTTAAGGAATGAAGGCCATGAGCCAGCGTACATAAGCAAGTTGTAAGCACATTTAAATATAATCAGCATATTATATAAACCTTAGATGAAAGCATGCTTGGAAGCCAAGCTTTACCTAATGCGAACCAACCTAATCTCTATTACTAATGTTTACTATATTTAGTAATGCACTACACGCTAGAAGGACTAGCCCATTCCAAACCTCATTCTTATTCACAAAGTGTTTTGTGCAACTACTCTCCTTATAACACTCGTATTAGCCACTACTGAACGTAGCTTTTTGCAAATCCAGTCAATTATGCTCACAACCTTGTGTACTACTTTGCCTAAATCTCTTGAATTGTAAACTTTTATTTAACATTTGTCAACTTTACCTCGCATATATAATGTCACTGTTTACATGTAATCACGTTGCACCTATTGTACTTTTTCATTGTTTACCTTTGTGTAACTTACCTTTATTCATTTGTCAATTTGCTTAATTCTCAGCATAATGTAATTTAACCAATGTTAATCTTTTTGCAACCAGTCTCCTGTTACTTGCATAATATAAACTGGTGTAACGTTTCCTTACAAGGATTATCCTTCTTGTAAATCTAAAGGGAATCTGCTGAATTGTTTTCTTACACTGAATCTGAATTGTGAAATTTGTTTGCTCTTCTACCAAGCTCCTTTCTTGTGCTCACTTACACAATTGTTTGCTGTTGTTACTTAAAAGGATCTGTCAGTGTATTTTGTATATGTAGGTCATCATTTATTTGTGTGTTATTGTTATGTTTCTGCTGAATATGTGTGTTTGACTGTGTTTCATCATTGTTGAAATTCAGCTACTTTAAGTATGTGGTAAAAACTGTAAATATTTATGTTCATCATAATTATTGCTACTTGTTATCTCTAATTGCTTAATAGGTGCTACTATGAAATTGGAAAAGGGAAACCTATTGCTGGAGTCATCTCTAACTATCAAAGTTTAATGTTGATGTTTATTTTCTGTTAGTCACCTGCAGTTGATAAGGAATGATTATAATAATTTTTAGTCCACCTTGTTACACTCGTAAAAGGCATTGTACAACTTATGACGACGCCAGTGATAGACATTGCTATTTCTTGGCAAAAGTGAGTAAAGTTTGGAGGGGCTGGAAATGTATCAACCAAGTGTTATTTATAATAGACTGTTACGTTGAGAACAGCTACATTATTAAAAACACTTGTAAACTTAAGATGGCCAATAATGTAAACTGTAATGTATGAAACCTAGCAATGCTAACTATGAACAATATTAAATCAGTGCTNTGTAGCTAACGGCTAGGGTGATTTTTCAAAGGTTCTTTTCAAAAGTATCGAAGATACCGTGAATGGATTATAGTTTAGCAGCCACACTGCTATTTTAAGGAATGAAGGCCATGAGCCAGCGTACATAAGCAAGTTGTAAGCACATTTAAATATAATCAGCATATTATATAAACCTTAGATGAAAGCATGCTTGGAAGCCAAACTTTACCTAATCTCTATTACTAATGTTTACTATATTTAGTAATGCACTACACGCTAGAAGGACTAGCCCATTCCAAACCTCATTCTTATTCACAAAGTGTTTTGTGTGACTACTCTCCTTATAACACTCGTATTAGCCACTACTGAACGTAGCTTTTTGCTAATCCAGTCAATTATGCTCACAACCTTGTGTACTACTTTACCTCGCATATATAATGTCACTGTTTACATGTAATCACGTTGCACCTATTGTACTTTTTCATTGTTTACCTTTGTGTAACTTACCTTTATTCATTTGTCAATTTGCTTAATTCTCAGCATAATGTAATTTAACCAATGTTAATCTTTTTGCAACCAGTCTCCTGTTACTTGCATAATATAAACTGGTGTAACGTTTCCTTACAAGGATTATCCTTCTTGTAAATCTAAAGGGAATCTGCTGAATTGTTTTCTTACACTGAATCTGAATTGTGAAATTTGTTTGCTCTTCTACCAAGCTCCTTTGTTGTGCTCACTTACACAATTGTTTGCTGTTGTTACTTAAAAGGATCTGTCAGTGTATTTGGTATATGTATGTCATCATTTATTTGTGTGTTATTGTTATGTTTCTGCTGAATATGTGTGTTTGACTGTGTTTTATCATTGTTGTAATTCAGCTACTTTAAGTATGTGGTAAAAACTGTAAATATTTATGTTCATCATAATTATTGCTACTTGTTATCTCTAATTGCTTAATAGGTGCTACTATGAAATTGGAAAAGGGAAACCTATTGCTGGAGTCATCTCTAACCATCAAAGTTTAATGTTGATGTTTTTTTTTCTGTTAGTCACCTGCAGTTGATAAGGAATGATTATAATAATTTTTAGTCCACCTTGTTACACTCGTAAAAGGCATTGCACAACTTATGATGATGCCAGTGAGACACATTGCTATTTCTTGGCAAAAGTGAGTAAAGTTTGGAGGGGCTGGAAATGTATCAACCAAGTGTTATTTATAATAGACTGTTACGTTGAGAACAGCTACATTATTAAAAACACTTGTAAATTTAAGATGGCCAATAATGTAAACTGTAATGTATGAAACCTAGCAATGCTAACTATGAACAATATTAAATCAGTGCTAGCAGATATGCAAACTGCCCGACTTTGTATGCACGTTGCGTAATACCTGGGTAGACGTGTATATTAGCGTGTGCACGTTGTTAGTTACCCGAGTGCGAGTCGACAACTGAAGAGGATTGCCTGAGCAGTACATCAAAGCCATTACAAAGCATTCAACACTAGTTGGGTGGTTGACCACCTGCTCACTACTTCGTTTTCTAGCCCTCACTTTACGTCACATCGGACAACTGTACAATCACTGTAGTTGTGTGCAACATTTGATTTTCAAATGTTAATGTTTGAATGTTTCTTTTCCAGCAGACTTTAATTTGATTGTCTATTTCAAGATAAATAATATTGATATTGTTTATTATTTTCCTACGAAGTTGAAATGTTTGTGTTTTTGTGTTCATTGCCTTACAGCATAATTCATTTTCAAACATTGTTTCTAACAACATGAAGGGGCATTTCTATGTCATTAATATAGACAGTAATTATATTTCATTCATTTTTAATTTTAATTGATATAAGTGATTTTATTTGGACAGGTGGGACACTCTAAATTAAGCCTCAGATAATTTACATTTCAAGTTTCTCATTCACATTTTTTCCCTGAGAAAGATTAATGAATTTTTAATTAAGCTTTTATAATTAAATTATATTACTGTATTGTCATTTTAAAATGTAAGAATATTGGTCTGTTAGTTGCATAGAGATGTTGCCTTCTGATGAGAGTAACTGTAGCATATTTTATTCTCCTTGTACATGTTATTGTCACTGTAGAACATTTTTGGTTTGTCTTTGACAAATTTGAATGACTTTTGGGTATTCTTTCATCACAGTACGACGTAAGTTTTAGGGTTCTGAGAATTGAGTTTTGTAAATGCTGCGCTGTCGTTAATTTTAGATTAGTAATGCAGAAAGATATGTTAGTTAGGCTTGTGAAAGTGTAGGCACATATGGAAGAGGCCCTCAAGAGCAAAACTACATAGATTTTTTAGTGTTTCTACGGCAGCATGGCGCAGGGACGCCATCCATCTCAGTGGTTCGACTTGACACTGAGATGTACATTGACCTAGATAACATAATGTCTAACATGTGAATTTGTGATTCGAAAATTTAAGTTTGAGATTCTTACATATTTGTACGAAAATTGACAATTTTTGTATCATAACTGCTACCTAGTAGAAACTGAGACATCATGCCTTTGCTAGCCAAATTTTAAATCAGAAATTTTATGTTCAAATCTTGCCATCTTGGACTAAAGCATATTTAATTTTGTTTTTACGGCACCTAGCTCATATCAGTTTATTTTAATGGAGAGAACCTTCTCCAGTAATTACGTGTTGTACAAGGTGGATCACTTCATTAAGAGCAGTATCAGTTTTTTCTCACACCAATACTTCCTGGTGCTTTCATAATAAATGTGTTTAAATGTTTATGTTTTTCTCTGTTTTTATGAAGTGTATGTTCTTGGCGATATACTCATAGCATTTAACACCACACAGACATAGTACGTCACGTCACTTCAGTGTGTATTCATAGGAAAGAGAACACACAAGGAAAGGCAATAAAACAGGCAATTGTGCCTAAAGAATTTTCCATAATGAAACATTAACACCAAATATAGAGCACAAAATGCCCTTGTTGGCATTGAATAGAGGGGCCTCTTAATACAATATTTATCTTAAATGCATGATGATGCAGACGGAAGCCGAATACCTCAAGATGGCCCCAGTCTGGCCATTTTATATATTGCGATTTTTATAATCAGTTGGCTTATGGCATCATAGCCAATCTGAAGTCTCTATTTAAATTGATGCATGCGCAGGAACCAAAAAGTCTTTTATTTTTTTCTTGTCTTCGTTCTCGTATGTCTTGCAACTCCGACGCTTGGGTAGAGAGAAAGACATCGTGAATCACGTGATCACCCTGTCAGCAGCGCTGTGGGCAATACTTGTTGCGTCCGGTAGTATGAATTTTGACGTGGACGAAGAAGACAGGCTGCCAGGCTACGGTTACTGCCAGACGGCAGACCCATTTGTCCAACTTCAATTTAAGGTAAAGGAACACCATAATGTCCCCTTTCCAGGCAGCACGTAATTATTTCCCCCAGAATGCGGAGATTTTTCGGTCGTGGCTCGTAAGGTGCTAGGGGAGATGCTCAGGCATCTCGGTTTTCATTTTGTATATTTATGTTATTCGTCCCTTCAGAAGTTGATTCACAACTGGGATTTTTTTCTGTAGGTATATTACTCTCCAAATTAACCTCGTTAATTTCTGAATGAATGCTTACTAATAGTATGTTGCTTACATCTTTACCTGTGGTCGCCATGCTATTATGTTCCTGTTCAGTTATTTCATGCCTGGAACTGCGTAAGAAATATGACACGGGTTGACTTTGGATTGACGTTCGTAAAAGTGAAATAGATAACAAAAAAAATTATAAGAGACCACCTCTGAATTTAGTGACTCCATGCCATGGGCCCCATGATTTGGCTAACATTTTCTGTAATGGGTATTTACCATACCTTGTCTATACTATGAGTATAGCAGTAAATCAGTAAATCCACATACAAATTAACTTTCTAAAACTACCAAAGAAAAATTTAAATGATGAAATGGTAAAGAAAAACATAGTATTACCATATGGGATTCCTGGCTAGATTATACGGTAATCAGTTGGTAAGTATGCCTGATAGAATTTATAAGAATATAAATACTGTTAATTATTTCAAAATAATGGATGAGTAAAGTATTTAACACGGTTATGTGAACAGAAACATGTTACATTGACGTACATTACCCTAGAGAAGAACAAGATCAAATATCAATAAGTGCAAAACTGTTGCCAAAAATATTCTACGTAAAATAAAAAAATGCATGTAATCAATACAGTGTATATTAACATCTACTAGAAATGAAAGAATGACTTCCATTGTGCGATGCCGCAATTAAATATAATAGATACAATTAATTAAATTCATGCATAATATGGATATTTTATGCTAATGATGATGCTGTGAGAATTCCAGCATTAAATTTTAATTGTAGGTGTACCTATAGTCAGTTCACGACTGGAAGAAACTTTTGAAAATCAACCTTTGAAAAAACACCCTAGCTGTTAGCTACATGCANAAATTCATGCATAATATGGATATTTTATGCTAATGATGATGCTGTGAGAATTCCAGCATTAAATTTTAATTGTAGCTGTACCTAGTTGCAAATTTATTTTCCATGTGCAATCAAGGCCAAGGATCTAATACGGTAAAAAAAAAACTCTTTTCAGGCAACTTAACATCTCTTGATTAATGAAGAAGATTAATAATTGGAGAGTAAAGGAGTTCTTTAAAATAGTTATATCTATAGCCCCGCCACTGGGTTATGAGATAGTCTTTTAAAGCAAATTAATAACATTTTTTGTTCTGTGCAGTACATATATAAACTTCCAAAACTGTTTAGGCAACACAGGAATTTCACATGAAAATAATTAGAATTCAGCTTACAGTTGCTATTATTGAAGGTGACATGATCATTGTGACATGATGAGGGATCTACTTAGGTTATTCACGGTAAAATGAACACTTTTGAAAGCCCTTTTTGAATAATGCTCAATAAATATATTTTATTGTAGCCTTAGACGTTAACTTCCGAGTGTGGTGGAATATATTGCCTGAAATAAAAATTAACTAGGGCATCAAAAGTGCTCACTCTACCGTGAACAGCCTATAGAATTTAACTACACAAAGTTTTTCCTGAGCGACATATCCAAAATATGCTGCAGTAAAGATAGATATTCCCAGAGCAACATCTTAAAATTATAGAAGGGAAAAAATCCTAAAACTTAAATCTTCTGATTAACAATGGATATCTTAGATAACTTAATAATATAACTAGCTACACAATGAAATGCTTTGGTGAGATCTGCAAATATTTCTACTGTTTGGTTTTTATTTTCAAGTGATTTTATGATTTTATTTATGAAACTGTAGATAGTCTATTCAGTTGATTTTCCTTTAAGGAATCCAAACTGACTTTGAGATATTATTTTATTGTTATCCAAAAATGTTGTAAGTTTATTTGCGATAATTTTTTTCCAATATTTTAGAGAATTTTAGTCCACTGGTAACAAAATCAATCACTTTGTAGAAAAAACATATTCCAAACTATCTTTCTTGGTCTTGTAGCCATTATTTTGTTCTAATTTTTCATCAGACAGTTAGTCATGAAAATGCCTCCTTTCTTTTTTCGACTAATTCTGTTTCTGCGGGTATGTGATTAGCAATGGCATGCTACGAGTTTAGCTTCTTGGAGAATAACATCAAATTTATCTTGCAAAATGTTAATTTCCTTTCTAAGGCTATCAATGTGACACACTTTCTCATCAAGAGTGGCTTCTCTTGCTTGGAGAACTTTGTTTTGGTGGCCGGCTGAAACCAGTATTTTAAACCAAATTGAGGCCATTTATAAACATTGAAACTATTTCAGATACTTTTCAATTCCCTATTAGTTCAGTGTTACTTTTAGCCGACATATTAAATTTCAGATATTCAGCTACAGCCCTATTAACACCAGGAAGTGTTTAGCGAAAGGCCTTACAGCATCAACTCGTGCTGACCACCCTGTATCCAAAAGTTTGTGTAGTGAGCATTTTATTTATTTTTCCAGAATTTCCCATCTTTGTGAATATTTCGAGAAAAACTTGTACAACTGTTGCAAAACACCAAAAAACACTGTAGTGTCTTCGCAGGATTCGGCTGAATTGACACCACATATGTTGAGACTGTGCTGCCCAATTGCAAAATAAAGCATAGGGATTGATTTCAGCTATGCGAGTTTTAACGCCTTTGTGCACTCCAACCATGTCTGCTACATTACCAAACCCCTGCCCCCCTACAATAATTCAAAGGAATGCCATGCTTAGCCAATTCATTCATGATTTCATTTGTGCTATCTTCTCCTGTTTTTTTTATTGCACTTTACAAAGCTGAAGAATCTCTCTGCAATGTTGTAACCAAATTTGTTTTCTGATAAATATCTNTTTTTTTATTGCACTTTACAAAGCTGAAGAATCTCTCTGCAATGTTGTAACCAAATTTGTTTTCTGATAAATATCTTTAAAAAAAAAAATATCAGCTGTTCCTAATGTGCTACATTTAGTGTTGCATCCACTAATATTGCATAGTATTTGACCTTTGCAATTAAAATTTGGTTAAGGACTTTCCCCCCCACAAACTTCAATAAATTTGTTTTGAGATCTCCAGGACAAATAATGAGCTTGAAGATGTTTTTCATTTTCTTGGGTTTCTTTGCAACATGCTTCCATAGCAAAGGATTNGGGTTTCTTTGCAACATGCTTCCATAGCAAAGGATTATATTTAGATAACAACTCTATAATTCCTATTACGGGGATCACCAATCTTTAAAGGATTTGCCCCTAAAAAGAAGCCCCCTTTCTGCGAAAAACGAAATCACAGCTAGCAAACGTTGCAGTAATTCCTGCCAGTACCATGTTTTAAACGTCTTTCTAGAGCTCGCCCCTCGATATAGCATTTTTGTGAGGGGTGCTGCTTTCCCATTTGTGGAGTTCATCGCAGAGTTTCCGCCAAGTCCTCTTCTACCATCTTTCTTCACTCATGAGAATTGAATGATTGCTTTCAGTGAGCTCACTGGGAGAGCTTAACAATTGACAAGGAAAACAATAAAGATACTGATACCTTATACTCCAAGATAACCAATCTCTAGGACAAGCTTCTCCATTTTTTATTTTTGTCTGTAAAACTAACAGAGGAAAAGTCCTTTTTGCATCACTAGAAATAATTGTGTTAGGGCCTTTTATAACAAAATTTTCAATAATATTTGCTTGTTGGCAACCAGATATATGACCTAAGTTCAAAAATTCACTTGAATATTCAATTTCATATGATTGTGAAGGCTTATTTTCTGATTTTGCAGTTTCCAAACTAGACTTAATTTAAAAAGAACCAATATGTATATCTTTGTCATGTAAATTAATATTACCTGAAGTAGATGCAGTAGGCTCAGCATCTTCGTTAAGCACTCCCAATACACCACAGGCGGAGACAGACTAGATTTCTTGAGTCCAACATCAAATGTCGGTAAGCCTTCATTACCACTTTCAAACTTTTGCTCTCTTTCTTTTCGCTCCTTTATAATGGCCCATTGTCTCAAACAACAATTAGTTACACACTTACACTGCACATAAATTATTCGCCAAACAATAAAATACCAGAAAAGATTTAACGAAAAAACTACACGCTGAACTATCTGTAGTAACAATAATCAAGATTCAGACTGCAGAGTCACCGCAGCTTGCACACGTTTGCTGAAACAAACTACAAATTGACAATAGAATAGGAAGACAGGCGGGCGGGTGGCTTACGGAAGTATCACGTTATGGTAAACGCACGTGCGCTGTGACCAGATCCCTATGAACACCAAGTACATAGTTTATAATTTCACAACGCATGTACACACTGCACCGCGCAGCCGCGCCGGTGCTTTTTCCAAAGTAGTTAGTGATGTAATGGAATAAATAAAACCATGATCAAAAGAAAATATCTTAAATATATAGGTTTCAAAACTTTTCTTCTTATCTTTATTTGTTGATAAAAAAAAATATATATACATACACACACACACACCGCAGTGGTGGTGTAGTGGTTTAGACTACCCGCCTCACACCAAGGCGAAACGGGTTCAATTCCCGGCGAGGTTGCCCCCCGGATTTTCGCATGTGGGATTGTGCCGGACAATGCTGCTGGTAAGCAGGTTCTCTCCGGGATCTCCCATTTCCACCCGCCCCTTCTTTCCGGCGTTGCTCCATACTCACCTCGCTTCACCCTCATCAGCCCAAGACCTCGCTAGTAAGAGCCGCCCAAATCTCGTCACTCATGATCAAACATTTTTTACAAAACATAATTTTGAAGTTAACTTTTAGGAGTAAGTTAGATAAAAGCTGCAAAAAATTCTGTACAACCAGATGCACCATGTTTAGTGATATTTAGCACAGTAGTTGAAAAGGCACTATGGAAAACGTAGGTTTCCTAACAAAAAATAGAAAAAAAAAATCAGTATCGCGTACAGCCGGCTTTCTCAACACAAGGCTGTTGGGCAACTTCTGTGGTCAGGGTTGCCAAGATGTCTTTGAAACAAACAACTTCAGGTTCGAATATGATGACTGTGTGTACTGTTCCCAGATGCGAGTACATCTATGACACTTTGGCAGAATTCTCTTCAAAATATCGCAATTACGATGTCATAAAAAAATACTTTTGTGAGAAATGTATTTTTGCCCACCACTACAAAGATCCTAGATGTACTGTAATCTGGGACATGCTTTATACAGTTTTTTTTTGACGATCTTCAGGGACATGCTTTATACAGTTTTTTTTTGACGATCTTCAGAATAAAAATGAGCCTAAACCTTCAGAGGTAGTTTTACAGATAGAGTGATACAAAGAGACCCATTCAGTGATTCACAAAAACTCGAATTTCCGGTACAGAATTGGCAAGTTTTAATTCAGACTTTGGAAATTAGAGGATGAAGGATATTTCAGGCGTGGATAATGGCTATTAAAATGCAACTGTTTTAAAGTTAGTTGACTTTTGAAATTCTTATGTTAAACTTATAGACGTCATTTTATATTCCAGCATTCTTATCTGGCAAAAAAAATATATATATAATTTTTTTTTAGTTGACAAGCCATTATTATGTTTTATGAGNGTTTATTAAATAATAATGCAACTGCTATGATTAAGACATTTTTATTTATTAACATATTTTTTATCTATAAGAGTGTATTTTAATGATATTTGGGAAACAGCCTTGTAGTTATTCACTAGATTACATAACATAAACACACTCTCGATATTCTTTTATTCTTATTTGCCTAAGCAAAATCAAATTAAGGCAGGTAATTTCTTAAAACTTCTAAACTATATTATAACACAAAATAATGGAATAAGATATAACCCAACCTTTTTAATTACACAAATCAACTTTAAATGAGATCTTTTGTAAAAACACTTA
>NQII01005308.1:0-39155 GCA_002778355.1 Clitarchus hookeri
ATTGTTTGTTTTAGTGAGCTCTACCACCCCTCAATGTTTGTCCCATGATTTTAGAATCATCCTATATATATATATGCCATTTTAAGGCACTCTGAATTGTGTTTCTAATACATGTGGTATCTTGAAAGCAATCAGCAGCTCTCGTCTCAAGTGTGTGTTCTTTTTGTAGAACAGCACATTATTGTACGCACGTCTACCAGTTTCATGGTAAAAAAACCTGCATTTCGAACAGTTTACAAGGTAGTTCAAGAGTCAGGTAGGCGGGCTTTTTAATGTTTCGCATATCCTGTGGGAAGACGTCTTGATACTTGATTGGCGAATCAAAATTAGGTTACTCCGGCAGTGAACTTCCGTGTTACGCCGGCAGGCGCCTTACACGCAGAACAGTTAGAACACTTCCAATCGCACAATTGCATCTCAACTGAAGTATTTGGAAATACAACTATAGTCAATCCCTCTGGTTACTGACAACTTTTCTGAAGCACTGCTGAAGTTTTATTTTCAGGCTATACATACCTCCGTCTAATGCAAACAAAGCTTAACCAAGTCTAGAAAATCACGCCGCATTTGCGGGAGCTCAGTTTTATAAAATTATGCATGATAACTGTTTCTTAATAAGTATTACCAACACACTTATTTTCTATGTATTATAATTCATGATTATAATAAATTATATAGTATTTCATATGGACAAAATATAAGCATAAGTTAAATTTAGTTAAAACTGAAAATATTTGATTTGGAGAAAAGCAAAGAAAAAAAAACCCATTTTGTAGTGAGATATTTAGGAAATAGTTATGCACGTCGTACATGGGGTGATTTTTCTAAGGTTGAATTCAAAAAGAGTCAGTATACTGCAAATAAACTATAGACAAGAATTATTTTTGCGAAAGTCGTGTGTCGCTGTTTATGGCAGTTGGATTACGTAAAGCTTCCGCGTGAATTAGTCCAAAAATCTGGAAGTTCATTATCCCGAAGCATAATTTTGCTCATATTATTTATATTCGTATTCTATTAACTCGTTGTCTTTAATATTTCTTCTTGCTTGTTTTGTTTCGTGTTCGTCTGGTTAAGACGACGTTCGTGTTCACACTAAATAAGTTAATTAGAAAAGTTTAATAATTTGCAAAAAATTTATGACATGGCTCTTTATTATTTCTTTATTGTTTACAGACACGGCTATTTATATTGCCTGTGTTATAAAATTGGATTTTGAATGCTTAATGTGTAAGAGTCACAAAAAAATAATTTATATTATTAAAATGTACAAATAATATTTTACTATATTTTTTATTTAAAAGCACATAGTCACTTTAAATTAATTACTTTTTTTTATATATGTGAGTTTTACTTTATAAATGAAAACATTTTAGTGTTATGTTCAAAACGCCAATTTGACCGGGCCGGTCAGTTAAAAGACACATCATCGTCAATCACCGAAGACAGTTTTAGTTTAAATATGGGTTTTAAAGCCTGCCCATAAAGTGATTTTGGTTTGCTGAATTTTATTTTCATTCTTCTCATATTTGATATTAAAACCACTTTATTTGATATAAATTTTAAAATTACGATCTTAGCACAATGTCGATACTTAAAAACTATTTTTGTTTTATTCGTTGGGATTCTGCATGCCAGCGTCACAGAGTAGATATACATACAGATACGAAATGGCGTGTCGGTTCCTTTGAAGTAGGTGTATTCATTTTCCGATTGGTTGCGTGAGGGTCTCGGAAAAGGCCTTGTGTCTGATTGGCTACAGCGTGATGCGCAATTTTTCCTATTGGCTGGGTTACCGGGTGGCAAGTAAGTAACCGGACGGTGATTGGCGGACGGCGGTCCCACGTGCTGCTGGCTAGTGACGCCATTGTGGTAGCGCGTTCTCGGTGAAGTTCGCTGAAAGAGCGGATATTTCACCTCTGTATTATTATTTACTCTGTGCCAGTGTGTATAGCCTATTCCCGGTTTCTTCACACTTTTCGTATCAAACCTTTGAATAATCACCCCTTGTATGACGTGCTTAATTATTTTCTAAATATGCCAGGTATCACAAGCGTTTTATACACGCGTTAACATACAAATATCTTATTTGCAAACAAATAAAAATTTATCTTATATTTAATTTAAAAAATTTTGTTTGTAATTGATATGAATGAACTAGGGGGAAAATAGGTGTGTTGGTAATCCCTAGCAATAAATAGTTCTTGTGCTAAGTATTATTGAGCTGAGTGCGCACGAATGCAGCGCGCTGTACCTTTGGTGTAATTTTCTAGACATTGTTAAGCTTTTTTTGCATGAGGCGGAGGAATTTTCCTGGAAGTAGAACTTTAGCAGGGTTTCAGAGAAGTTCAAAGTAATCGTGAATGGCCTACAGTGTAGAATCTTTGTAGTAATGGGTAATGGCATTTTTTTTCCTTCAAAGTTCGATTTCGAATGTGCTTACTTTAACGTGAGAAACCTACGCTGTTACTTAAGGCCTGTCCATGTCTTCAGGGAGATGCTATTGTACAGTGTGGTTGTCGGTGCTCGGGACTTCGTCCCTGCAGAGCGCGTGTCTCTTGGGAAGGTCTTGTAACTAGGCGGCGGCAGCGGTCTCGACGGGCGACGAATTAGCATATTCATTTGTCGTCGGAGGCCGCTAATGACGCGAGGCGGTCTGCCGCCCACATAAATGTCATCACGGCCCGTCGCGCCGGCGACATCAACACACTGTCGCCATCTCCTCGCAAGTTCCTCAAGCCCGCGATTAAGCCTGGTTCACGCCATTGTTCTCTGCTTGATGTATTCCCTGTAGGCTGTTCGCGATGATTTCAGCACTTTTGAAATCAACCTTTAAAAAATTCACCGCCTGTAACTACTGTACCTATATCGTACAGTGAACATTGACATACAGGCTCCCAGTAAGTTGGCAGCGAAGAAATAGTCCCAAGAATTGGCGTTGTTTTCTAAGCTTGATATTTTTTATAATGTCTGGTGAGGTTAGTGTTTCTTGTTTTATTCTCACTGTAATAAGTAGTGTAGCACATACGTGCCTAACAATTCCACGATTTGACATTGACGGCGCAATGATAAAGTTGTCAGGCTCGTGGCAGTGTTAAATTTACATATGGTGGAAGGATACAGAAAGAGGAGAGAAGTAGATCCTAAGCAGGGCTTTCAGAAATGCTCAGTTTATCGTGTACAGTCTATAATTCCGTGTTCGAATTGGCACTTTCAGTCCAAATTTACGTGACTCAAGTTAGTAGACCTAAAGTGATGACATATTTGGCATTTCAATATTTAGATTTTGGTATGTATGGGAACTTACTAACATGAAAAGTTACCAAATCGCAGTCATCGCTGAACAAGTGACTATCTACAGCATCCGAATTGAACTTTACTAAATACAATAATATAGTCCATTCACAGTATATTCACACTTTTTGAACCAAACATTTGACAAATCATTCCATGTATGACGTATTTGGTTATTTCCTAAACATGTAATGTATCAAAAGCGTTTAATATTACTGTTAACATAAAACAATCTTTGTATTTGTTAAATTTTAATATTTCTTCTATATGTTATCTTAAAGTTATATTGGTTTTTTTTAATTAATGCCAATAGAAACAAAGAGATAATTGGGGTGTTGGTAACGCCTAGTAAGTATTAGTTCTCATACAAAATGTTTTTTTAAAGTGAGTGCACATGAATGTGGGGCGTTGTCCGTTTGATATATTTTTCTAGACTTAGCTAAGCATTAATGTACAAGGCGGACGGATATCCTAGAAGTAGAACTTAAGCAGGGCTTCATAAAAGTTGGAAGTAACCTTCAATGAACTATACTAAAATACAAAATGGTCCATTCGAACACAGCCTAAGAAGCCAGGGGAATGTTTCAATTGCTTAACCCTTTCCGACTTAGTGAACAAAATCGTGTACCAACGCACCGTAAGAATATTTTTGCCAGCACCGTGCTGTGCGAGGCTAAATGCCAAACTTTCTTCCCTGTGCGTAACTCGTTCGTAAACCTTGCTATTGTTCCAGGTAACGAGTGATTCATATTTAAGGCTTCGGCTAAAATTGCTTTGACGATACAGCAACGCGTTACAATAAGTCGTGAATCTGTGAACTGCAATGACTGTGGCTACAATCGACGTGAAACGTTGCTGCCACCCTAAACGTTGAACTGGACGCGCTAAAAGTTAGAAAAACTTCAAGTCTTTGCGTTTAACTTTAAAGCAAGCCAGTCAGAATTCAATCAGTCACAGAGAAGCGAAAACATATAGTATAGACGTTCGGGATTTAATGGACCCACCATCAACGTATGTTTTTATTCGGTTATGTTATAGGAAATCAACTAAGAAATAACGTAAAGAGCGTTTACCATTAATTAGCGTATGTAAAGTCTGCGGAATCCAATATTTAAAAAAAAAAACTTTAAAATTACTAACAAAATTTAATATATACGTCAGTAAAATCCTAAGGTAATTTTATTTGAAAACCTGTTAACGTCAATTGTAGACATGCCTGTATTCTTATGGTGACGTTTAGCTGTTAGGAGTAGTACTGGGACATTTTATGTGAAATCGTTGTTTGCGCCAGTATGTTTATCTCGCCAAATAAATGCCCTGGAAATACGAATTCTAGCCAGAAAAGGTAATAAACACTCAACTATAACCCTATATGATTTTTTAATTTATCATAAAAAAAGTATTTATGGGGAAAAAAATTGTAAATGTGTTTAAATACCGCATTTGTAATGCTTGCACATGTAGTTTCCTTAAGCAGTACGAGAAAAATACGACAATACGGGCGTAGTTTAACATGCGGGCCTTCATCGCGTGTTAAGTCCCACTGTTACAGATCTCATTTACACAGTACAGCGTGATGACGTCAACACTGCGCGCCTTGCGCGTAGGGGCGATTAGGCGCTAGGGGTGCGTGTTGGTGTCGCCCTTATATCTCTCCCTCGCTTCTTGACCTTGAACGCGCAACTTCATGCTCGCTCTTAACGTTTAGCGTCAAATCGGTTGTAGGCGAGGATTTGCTGTAGTCAAATACAACGCCTACAGCTCATTGGCTGAGGTAACGAAGCACGTGGTCTGTCGGCTTCAGTTCAGTACGCATTAATTATTTTCTAATTTGCATCACTTGCAACTATAAATGAAAGTGGGTCTGAAATTGTTAAGCGTTTACTTATATGGTTGTATCAGAGCCGTGCGCACGGATGGGATTTGACAGTTAAATCCCTTCCATTTGGCTGCAACAAGTAAAATGAAACTTTACAGAATATTGACAATTATAAACAAACTGTGTCAATCCCAGTTATAGTTGCCCTCTTAAAAGTGTTGCTATTTGGTTGTGTCTTGAACATTTATATTTGCTGAACTGTACCAGAAAATCATCATGAAATTGAAGGCAAAGCTGATGTTGTTTTGTTCCTACCAGAAAAACTGCTCAAATTTTAAATTTTTTTACACGAACCTGGCTTGACCACATTTAAAAAGGTTAATATAATTTTTTTAGGTTCTTGTATTATCAAAATACAGGTTTTCATTCAACTTATTAACTACGTATTTGAGTTAAAATGTCTGGCAAAAATTGTGAAAAGTATATAATGTAACAAGGATAACATATAATATAAACCAAATTGAATGAATGATATAAACCATTAACACTGCCGATGTCATGTTACGTCACCTGAATTTAAATGAGTTGTATGGAGTTTGTCTGAACATTATGACTTCCGCGTTCTTTGAAAACATTTGAATTAAGAAATATTTGCTCTCCATCAGTTTTCATGAGGTTCTCTGCAACGTAGTATGACGTCAGCTATGCTCAAAGTGTAAATTACCCAAATCGCCAGGATGGATTCTATAAATTTCCACGTATGAAAGTCCATTCCAATATACAGGGTGATTATCAAATCATGGGACAAACATTGAGGGGTGCTAGAGCTCACTAAAACAAACAATTATTGTATAGGAATATATGTGCGGGAGTGACACGTTGAGGTGTTGAGGGCGTGGTGGGTTAGTCCGATGGCCACCACGATCGCCAGATTTATCGACTCTCGATTTTTTACTATCGGTGCATTTGAAAGCCCTCACTNTATGGGGGCATTTGAAAGCCCTCACTTACGAGACTCCAGTTGATTCCATTGAAGACTTCGTCGCTCGACTATCCTGTGCGGCTGCACGCGTGCGTGAAATACCCGGCGTATTTGAACCTGTTCGCCAATCACTCCACCGACGATACCAAGCTTGCATTACTGTCAGTGGTAGCAATTTTGAGCAATTATTATAAACATTTCTTTAAAGGAGAATTTAGTGGTGACGTAAATAAACAATGTGTTGCATTTCATGTGTTATTTTTGTGTTTGTGCCTCAACGCGTCACTACCGCCCATATATCCTATACAATAATTGTTTGTTTTAGTGAGCTCTACCACCCGTCAATGTTTGTCCCATGATTTAAGAATCATTCTCTATAAGGAAACTTTCAACTCAACATTACAGTGGCCAGTTATGAACGTTGAACAGTATAGTAATTGCGTGTCCGGTGTTGTGTGTCATAGAAGGTAATAACAGAACTGACGGTCGTGCAGCCGTGTTTATAAGCAACTCATTTCTAGTTTGTGTTGATTGTTGGTAAGCCTGTGCTGCACTCAAAGTGTTAATAATTAAATAATAAATGTAATGGAATCTACACGCATTTGAGGAACCAGTGGCTAAATATAAACATAATAAATAATATTGTAATATTACGTATAGAAAATATACATTAAATTTTGGCCCTTCGAGTAGCAAATTTATCGCTGTAAGTACTGTATCTTAGACTTTTTTTTATTTTGAATACCAAACGCGTGACTATAACGCTCTGTCGTACACCGGGTCAAATGAAAATATGTTTTTCATTGATGTTTTTTGCAGCATATCTTTATGAGAATCCGGAATATTGTATGTCTCAACAACAAATGGTAACTTCCACACATGAGCACTCTTAATTCGAATCAGTAGAAAACCACTTATTCGCAGTGAAATTCAACTAATCGAATCAGTGAAAAAGGCTCCTCTTAGAATCCGCAGAAAACCACTGATTGTTCCAGTGAAAAAATTTCGCTGATTGAATAAGTGACGGCCAACTGCGTTAGTGAATAAATAATGGTTTTTTTTTTAAATATAGAATTCAGTCAAGTTATTACGAGAAATAAACATATTTCCGATAGTTACTATTAATATTGCCCAATTAACCGTAATTTAAAAAAGTATAAAGACTCTTGCGGGCGGTCGGTATTCAACCCACAGCACTTCGCTTACAGACCTTCACCTTACCACCTGAGCCACGAAGCCATGGTTGATAATTAAGAAGCAA
Organism: Clitarchus hookeri; assembly: GCA_002778355.1. Classification (NCBI taxonomy): domain Eukaryota; kingdom Metazoa; phylum Arthropoda; class Insecta; order Phasmatodea; family Phasmatidae; genus Clitarchus; species Clitarchus hookeri. Next base: position 7,354 of record NQII01005308.1, read on the forward strand.
ATATATGAGTCATATCTCCTCATCTAAAGTGTAGTTTGAAATTGCATGTCATTTGTATTACTTTTTAATTAATTAATTGGTAACATTAGAATTTTTAAAACAAATAGTTCTTATGAGTGTACTGACTTCAGATTGCATTTTCAACCTTCAAACCGAGGGCTGTGATGATAAGGCTGCGTGAGAAATAAATAAAAGGCGTAAACATGGAACTAAAGGCTGAATGTTCACGTTACTTTATAAAATGGTGTTATAAAAGACGAAACTCAAATTGTAGAAAGTATTTTTTAGTGCTTTTATTCGTTCACGCGTTGCTTATTCATTCGATACACATTTTTGCGGTCATTTTACTCACGTTAATCGATTCATCATCAGTGAAAAAACGAATCACTGAAAAACAGTGAATAAAACGGCTAAAGTATAAGTTGGCAAATGTCGCTGAATCAATTAGTGAAAGAAAACTGGAATTTTTTCACTGAATCATCAGTTAAATCCAATGAAGTGACTGCTGAATCAGTCAGGTACTGTAAACTGATTGAAACAGTGAAATTTTTACTGATTCAGATTTATAGTGTGGGACTTCCCTTATTGACGGTTTTTTTCTGCTGTGTAAGCGACAGTCCAGTAGTGCTATTTAATGTACATATTCCCATTTGTAGAATCCCATAACTGAAACGNTGTAGTGGTCAGACTATTCGCCTCCCCCCTGGGCGAACCGGGTTCATTTCCGGGCGGGATCACTCCCGGATTTCCGCACGTGGGAATCGTGCCTGACGATGACGCTGGTCAGTGGGTTTTCTCGGAGTTCTCCCTATTCCCGCGCCCTTGCAATCCGGCACTGCTCAATACTCACCTCAATTTTCTCTCATCGGCTCTCAAGAACTCGATGTTACCAGCCGACCAAATCTCTCCACTGCATTCCACCTCCCAAAAGCCGTGATAAATGTCGCCGAAGAAATATGCAATAGCCAATGTTCAAAATATTATTATAAAGTACTGTTCAAAAATGACATGTTCTGTACCCCTCTTGGCCAAAGCTTTCTAGTGTTTAGCATAATAATTTTTTCACGTTATNGGGGGGGGGGTGGAAGGGTTTGTTGACACTTGGCATCGTGATCTTCAGCGTCGCTGACCTTGATATTTATCCGGCAACACAATCAAAACTACTAAAATCAAAATTCGGCACAAACGTTCTGACACTGGGTTTTCGAATTCACTGATAAAGAAATTGGTGTTAAAATTAGGTAACTAAAAGATTTTCATCGAATTTGGCGTATCAAGACACAAAAAAATATAAAGTTTATATAGCCTACGTAAAGTAGTGGATATTTTGGATTTCACCAGTGAATAATATAGCAAAAACTAATAAAATGAAGATAATCTTTCTACACCAAAATTTTCTTCTTTTCCAACCCCTGAAATCAAACATTAATGTGTACGCTAAGGGGTTAGGGCAATTTTGCATGTGAACAAATTTCTCAATAAAATAAATCGTGATAAGTGTGAAACGGGGTAATATACGCCAGAACAGAAGTAGAACAATTCGTATTTTCGCCTGGGACGTGCAGCCCAGGACGGCGGAGTTTGCGGCAGGAAGGGGTTGGACGGCCTCGCTGAGGGAGGCAACCCCCGGAATCACGGCGGAGAGTTTTAATTGGTTCCGGCGCAGCTTCGCTACCCGTAGCACGGTCTCGTTTGGCGTTACGAGAAGGCGACTTCGGAATTGGGACAGACGCAACAGTTCTCTCTCGGCATGCGCCACATTGTGGAATTAAAATAATTCCCAGCATGCACGCATATAATAAACTATTTTTTTTTCCTTCAGATATTTTACAAATATGTTTCACAAACTGAACGTCTCACAAAAAGTTTGGAATATACATAAGAGAAAGCATAGCAATAAGACGTTACCAACGGTACCAATACAAAACGTGAAATTCAAAAGTTTTTCTAACAATAAAAAAAATCCAAAATCACAGACAAATAAACACGATTGAACAACAAAATGAATGTAATCGCGTCTCTGACTAGGGACGGTTTCTTTCTTGCCACTGCAGTTTAACTTGTATGGCCTCCGCATGCATTGTACAGGTCCCTAACACGCCGTGGCAATATTGTAATTAATGTGTTGGTCACATCTACCACGAAGGTCCCATTCCATCTGGGCAGCTCTTATGAGACCTGGAACTGTTTCTGGAGGTTTTCAAAGATTACAAACTGCTGTTTTCAACTTTACCCAGGCCTGTTCTACGTGTTAGTACTCTTATTTGTTGACCACAAAATCACTACATAATTCCTACCACCCCAACTTCCGTTCCGCACAATATTTCAAACTTTTTGTGAGCCGTATAGTTACAACAGTACAGTTAAAACAGAGAAAATGTGAAAACTCGTGGAATGAGTAAAACCGATAGTGAATATTATATAACAGGAGTTGCTGACTTCAAGTTTATTATAAACATGGCGATACATAAACAAATGTATATATCTCGTGAATCAATGTGTCGTAAAGACGTAATATTTCGCTTGTAGAGTTCAATGATATATTTTCAACGGATTGTTTGTAAAATGTACATAACTGTTTCACTGTGCATACATAGAAACAAAAATTTTATTGGTTCAAAATAATTTCTCAATTATCACAAAAAAAAAAAGGGGGTCAAAACAAAAATCTTTAAGTATCTTAAATCTAGTCTCTTATAGAATGCACTACTCGGAAGACAAGTTTTTGATTCGGAGCGAAATTTAAACAATTGTCAACAATTGCTTGCTAGGTAGGGAAGTTTCGGAAACAAACTAAAATTATCACTCGTAAAATGAGTTCTTCTGTTATTTATGTACGGAAAAATTATGTGTATCTCGACCATCCTAATGTAATAACGAGTTGTGTGGTAACAATTTCACTTTTTTTTTGTGTTTCTGTCATATCTCAATTTACATTAATTGTATAATTGTATATTATCTCCCTCCTCCTTTATCGAAATTGTCGTTTGAAATCTTGAACGTGAGTTGGAGGAGTTAAAGTAACAACGCAATAAATATAGTGGAAAAAATAAGTTAGATTCTAAACCACAAAATACCAACTGGAAAGGATGAGCTCCAGGTTCACCGTTAAAACTGAGTGAAAGAAACATAACACGTGTTTCCTTCTTTTTAATGGTTTTAATATTTTGTTTATTAGAAGTTAAAGCATCTAAGTGTGAGGTGGAACTGGTAAAAATAAACGTTAAAGGAGCAATGGAAGTTACAATATTAAAACATACTATATAAAAGCATCACGACAATAGTAATAATAAATACCCTTCAAATGCATTGTAATTTGTTGCTGCCTGGTGTAACCCGACTGGAAGTGGTGGAGTTTACCAACGCTACATTATAAAAACATAGTTTCTTTTCAACTGCGGTGATGAAATTCATGTGAAACCGTCGATAAGCCTGTATCACTTCAACACTTCTCGCGCTAGATAGCAATGCCAGCCAACACAGGCAACTTTCTTCCATTTAACCGAGTGAGGTGGAGCAGCAGTGAACGACTGGACTCGCATTCGGGAGGTCACGGGTTTGATTTATGGCCGGGCCATCCTGAAACATATTTTCCAAGTTTTCCTGAAATTGCTCCAGGCAAACACCGCGATGGGGTCCTCACTACAGGCCATGACATATTTCTTATCCCGTTTCTGCTCTTTTGAGAAACGTGCTCTGTCTTTAACGACCTCACTGTCATCGAAATGTCAAACCCTCCTTGCCTGCCTGTATATGCCTGTATATGCCTGTATAAGCCTGTATAAGCCTGTATATGCCTGTATCCTTATATCCCACCGGGCGTAAAACGTTTCGGGAGGTTCTCATCAAGTATCTGCACAGCAATCAGCCTAGAACATACATGAAAAAAATTTGAGAATAAAAAAGGTGACGGATATACTTACATGTAAACAAGTATAGGCTATTCACGGTAAACTGAGCACTTTTGGAAACTCTGCGTAATATCTGCTTGTATGCACATTGTATATTATTCCGCCATATGTAAAATTTACATTGCCTTGAGCTACTTCACTTTATTCGTCCGTCGTTTAAGCGAAACTGCAAAATTATTACAAAATTGTGTGTGTTACTTTTTTTTGCTAATTCTTTCACTTATAAGAATTAAAAAAAAAACAGAAAGTAAAATAAATAATTTCAATATTGACGACGTTTACCTGGCACTTTCAATTCAACTTTAAGGCAGGGAACTGCTTTCCCTCCGTAGTTGCCAGCTTTACAGAGCGCATTCCAGACAGCGCGCCCGTTAAAATACATGCAGTTAGGGGCAGTGACATTTTTTCACAGGTGGATTTCATAATTGCTGAATTAACCGTGAACAGCCCCTAGCTTATCGAACGCCACGCTACCTGATCAAAGACACTTACGGGGGGGGGGNGGGGGGGGGGGTGGCCAAAGGACAATCAGCTGGAGCTCGAGTGCACAGAAGACTTCCGAGTCTCATGTCAAGTTTTGCGAACTCGATGATTTCTTCAGTCGCAAAGTTAGGCGGGCCTACAGAGTAGGTATAGTCCATTCGTGGTTACTTCCAACTTTTCTGAAGCCCTGCTTAAGTTTTACTTCAAGTAAAATAATACGTATTTAAGTCTATAAAATTACATCAGAAAGAAAGCGCACCATTTTCGTGCTCATTCAGTGAAATAATATTTTGCATAAGAACTATTTCTTACTAGACGTTAATAACCAATCTTTTTTTTGTCTGTTTTTATTCGTATTAATTACAAATATAATAATATATTTTTTTAGTTAAAATATGGGTGGTAGTTCAATTTAATTAAATATAAGGTGTAAAACGTTTGTGGTACATGACGTATTTATGAAACAACCAAACACGACATACGTGGATGTTTCTTTAAAGGTTTGATTCAAAAAGTGTTAAGATGCCACGAATATACTATAAGTATACAGAAGTGAAGTGGCGTGGTGGTAACTTTGATGTGGTCGTGCCTACTCGGTGACTGGCTGAGCGTAACTCTGGGGGCGGTACTTTCGTCTGACTGGCTGCTGCGAGCTGCGAAAGGCCGAGCGCTGATTGGTTTACAGAGTTCCGAAATTTTGGTGGCCAGTGACGCTGGTTCAGCAGCCATGTGTGCCTAGGGTTGGAAAGGAACAAAAAATTAAATCTGCTCATCGAAAGAGGAAAAAATTTTTAATAGCGATCATGAACACGCCGAACAATATTTTTAACACTTATCTTTAATCATTATTTTTCGAGTCCATTGTGTGTAGGAGCCGGCAAATTTCTCGTTGTATTTTGTCGTCGTGATAGACTTCGCAAAAGTTTACTTTCCCAAGCCAGCGTCAGTTTTACATTGGCTGTATACTAGGTACGAAGAGTTATCTAAGACGTGTAAAATAATGCACGGTCCAAATGAAAATATAGGGCAAAGATATACGTTGTTGAATTATGACGTATCGTCAAATAATAATACGAGTATCGTGTGCCTCTACTGACATGTAATGGAAGTGAACTAACTGATAAGCGTGAGTAAAATACACTTTAATGGTATACGAACATTTTGTACGTAATAATGTATGAAAATTCCGTAAGGTTTTATAGTGTCTCGCGTGACATCGGCTGTACTGTTATGTTCTAAATACGTGAAAGTANTATGAAAATTCCGTAAGGTTTTATAGTGTCTCGCGTGACATCGGCTGTACTGTTATGTTCTAAATACGTGAAAGTAAGGGAATTTAGCTTTGCTGCATTAGATTTGTTAATGTTTCCTCACATTTTACAAGGAAAATTCCGTTCATAAGTCGCACTATAGAGGAAGTGGACACTTTCCACAAGAATAATACTGAGGACTGAAGAGAGGATCGCGCTATAGGCAAGAAGAGGAGATCAGAAACCAGCCAGGGTATGGCAGATGGAGCGAGAGGGAATCAAAAGCGAACAGGGTTGAAATACGTTCATACGAAATATTGAAATGAACGCAATGTGAAAATATGTATATTATTTTATAATCATGTTTATTTTTATGGCAAGACATTCACCACACAAGTGTAGGGAACTTATATATATANTGTATATTATTTTATAATCATGTTTATTTTTATGGCAAGACATTCACCACACAAGTGTAGGGAACTTATATATATATATATTATATATATATTATATAATGAAATTTTTAACTGCGAAACCATTGCGCACAAAGCAGTGTAAAAGGGTAAAGCTAAAAAACGCCCGCGACATTAAAAATGAATTGCTTTATAATATTTAAAACCGAGTTGTTAATTACGTCTGTGCCGTGCAAAACACTAGCCGCTTCAGTCCGACTTCAAAGAGATGCCCTGACCCATTTACTAGCCTTTTTTTTTTTTGTTCATGCCTGGAAATTATGTCGCCTCTGCTGTATCGTTTGGAAAGTAATTTCTGTTGCCTGCATTTAAATGTGTGTGGCTCGCGCGCTTTCGCATATTCACTCTGGATTTTATAAAACAGCAGTAATCAATTTCGTGTCGCATGCGTTCGTGCGTTTTCGGAGCGTTTCTGGAAAAGCTTATATCCAATTCCTATATTTTCAAGCTTAAAACGATATTATTTCTCTTCTGAAAAATTACTCGTGAACAGAAATGTGACAAAGAGAAAATATTTGTGCGAAACGTATAGGATAAAAAGTAGGAGAGAAATTTATACTGAAAACTTAATGGAAATGAATAGCGAGGCAAACTGTAAGAAACAGAAAAATCGACACTTAAAAAATAAGCAAACTTTTTTAAGTGACTTTCTGAAATTAGTGGATTTCTGAACATCCGCTAGTACTACCAAAATTAAGAGGATATACTTCGTAAATTAAAATAACACTTGCACAGATGGTATATATTTTTTTTATAATCACCCCTGACCACCAAATTTCGTGTTATATTTTGGAGTTAGAGGCAAAGCAAACTTAAAATAATTGCATTTTTGTATTGTTGTATTAAAGAGCAACATCTCTGGCCTAGACCAGGAAATATACGTTGATTGAGTTTCTTACCAGCTCCTGCCCAAGCTGTTAGTTTAATGGTTGCAGCCCTAATGAGCAGTCCTAATGAACAGGTAGTTCAGGATTACGCAACATGCATACAAGTAGATCTTAAGCAGGGCTTTCAAAAGTGCTCAGCTTACTGCAAACAGAATATGGGACACTCGACTCATAATGTCTCAATTCTCTACCTACTAAAAATTAACACGAATTGCAAAAGTTCTCTAGTAAATTTCAGGACGCTTATACACTTCCACATATGGCAGTGTTTCTTAACCTGGGGTCCGCGGACCCCTGGTGGTCCACGAGTTTATGTATGGGGGTCCGCAGTCTCATCTCTGGACCATTTAACAATAATAAATAAATGCCACCAAAAGTCTGGTAATCGCTACGCTTACTTAGCACGACGAACGTGCGCCAGCGGGCGGTGTGCGAGACTGACTGAAGTGAGTGAAATGAGTGGGGGTCCGTGGCTGAAAAAGGTTATGAAACGCTGACACATGGTTTACTACGCAAGCCCTGAAAGATTGTTGACGAATATGTGACCTGCTGTGGACACAGACCAAAGCCCGTGCCACGTGTTTTTACGAGTACAAGGGAGCCTGCAGAGAGGTGTGCCTGAGCTGAAGGGGTATGAGTGTTTTGAGAGACGTGGGTAAACAGAGCTGCCGCACCGAGACACGAGGACGACGCCGCGTATATAAGCCACGCACGACACTGGGGCATGGTCTTAGCTTACTGCAGAGTCGGGGAGGGGGGGGGCATGCCAAGTTGGCAGACTGCACCAGCACATAGTTAGAGCCCTCGTCCCAGTACTGTCTACATGTCTGCATAAAGAACACAGTGGTATTTGCTGAGGTCATCGAGCGTGTGAGTTGCGGTTTTATTAACAGATTGGTCGCAAACATTTCATCGTTTTCAGTCGTTCAGAAATATCGTTGAGAAAGTTCGATTTGTATTGAATTTTCTGATTGCCTTCCACGAAATCTACGTAGAGTTAATTAATGCGAATTAAAGTAATAGAGTGGCCTCGGCCTTATTGAGCCTTTTTGCTCTTACTGACTGGCCCTTCACCACATTACCGTCGTAGGTCGCATGAACTAAGACATTGACTGTGTGCTGGTTTAAAACTGGTTACACTGCGGCAGTAACCAATGCAAAGCTATTTGACGCTCGGAGATACAGCCGACTGTGAAGTCTAGCTTACATGTCATTCGACAGCGACATTTTCCCGCCCTTTCTAAAGAAATGTCTGTCGACGTCCATGGTACGTACTGAAAACTGAGGTGCAGTCAGTTATTTTATCTTAATAACCAGTAAAGGCCGGGGCTGCCGAGTGGATAGTGCGCCAACCACCAACCACGGCGAACGGGCTTCCATTCTCACCTGATTCACGCCTTTATATTCGCATTTGGCAGATATGACCATTGCCTCTACTGCCGGTGGGTTTTCTCGAGTTACTCCTACTTACCTCACCCTTGTACTCGGTCATCACTCCATCTTGTAGCGTTAATTCTTGAATTAATTCACGGCACCTACGGAAATAACACGTCTCTCGGAGGGTGTTATTCCGTTTAAGGTGCAGGTCTTCATCAACTATGTTATTAGGGACACATAAAATTCACGTTTTTATATGGCAACCTGTTAGTCCACAGACGTTCAGGGCGTTACGAAACAACTCTAGTACAATGAAACAATTACGAGAAATACGCAGACATTGAAATTTCATTTGGTTAGTATTTATTGTTTATGAATCTAAATATCTTTAGATCTTTTCCTCTTATCTTGGGTCAGGGTCAATTATGTTGCTCCAATACCGAAAGTTTATCAACCGTTTGAAAACAGTTAAATCACCTCACGTACTAATAATCATAAAAAACAGTAGGCTGATAAAATCTTTCATAAAATATTTCTACCTAAACAGATTTTACTATTTTGTGCTAGTTTTACTTACATTTTTAAGAATCAGCTACAGTAACGTGTAATCAGACACTCGGAACTTAAATGTATAAAAATGCGCAGAGGCTGGAATCAAAAGGTGGCTTGAATTTGAACGAGATGATTCGTTTACTTGTACTGACTGAGTGATACAGATTTTTCGCGGGAATGTGTTTAGATAAACATTTGGAATTTGTTGTGTATTCTGTAAACATACGACTTTTTGCCATTATTCCCTCGTAAATAAGGCAAAGCGTGGTGATAACACAACTAACGTGACTCAGGCGTGTATTTGTCTGACGCCTGCCAGGATGTGTTAAGCGTGTCCGAATCTTGATACCCCGAAAGTGTTACACGCAACCCATACAAGCGCACGAGCAATAAAAACTTTCTGTACTTGTTAAAAAAAAAAATCTCTGAAAACATAACTGCCAATATCTTCCTTGTAGATTTACAGCTAAAATATTTTATATTTGTAACACATTATTTTTGAAAATATGCAAGATAGTTTGGTAGCTCGCCGTTTATAATAAACTTGAAGCTCAAAACAATCACTTGTAAAGATGCAACATTGATTTCACACATTCAACTTTAACTTGAGTTGAGACGTGGTTGGCCCTTAACAACGAGGTCTTGAGAGCCGATGAGGGTGAAATGAGGTGAAAATGGAACACCGCCGAAATGCAATGGCGGGGGAAATGGGAGATTCCCGAGAAAACCCACCGACCAGCGACATTGTTCAGCACGATTCCCATTTGCGACATTCCACTTCAAGGTTTTTGTGAAATTTGCCATAGTATATTTGTAATGTTACGAAGATATATATGCAACCAATTTCAAAGAATTAATTTTACAAATACAAAACGTTTTTAAAGTGTATGTTACATCATAACCTCTACGCCCAACTCCCTGACCTGGCATACAATGTTTCCCTAAGCAACTAATTTCTATTTGATTTTCAGTGCCGACCATGTAATTGTATGACATAATATTTAAAAAACTGTACTGTAAGTTTATGTATACTTAAATTAACTGTACCAAAATATTCTTACCTAAAATTGGCTGTGAATACTTCTAAATAAGCTACATCCACAACCAAATATACACGTGAGAAACGGAAACAGGAAGCTGTAACGATGAACATTTCGTAAATATTATTATAAGGGAGATATCACTCAGACATATCAACCCTATTAGCCCTGAATTCATTTCCGAGCTATTGTCTATTTGAATCAAAACTTTGAAAAATCACACCATGTCTGACGTGTTTGGTTTTTTCCAAAATATGTATTTTATCAAAGGCGTTTTTTACTATACTAAAGAAAATAAATTTTGATTAAATTAAAATTGTACTTGCAATTAGTTTAGAAATTATAATATTTTATTACAGGAAATGAATAACAACCAGAGAAAATACTTGTGTTGGTAATACATAGTAAGAAATAGTTCCTATGCAAAGTATCATTAAACTGAATGCGCAAGAATGTCGTGCGTTGCCCCTTTCGGTGTAATATTCTATAATTTGTTAAGCTTTGTGTGCATGAGGCGGAGGAATATCCTAGAAGTAGAACGTAAGCAAGATTTTAGAAAAGTTGGAATTAACAGAGAATGGACTATGCAGCCCGACATGAAATCACAAGTCCAGACTGAAATAATCGCAGAACGATTACTCAAGACTCTCAGAAGTATGACTTTAAAAATTAACCCCTTCATACCCAGTGTACACAATTATGTGCATTACTGTACATTGCTGTGATTAATACTTTTGATCATCCCTGTGGTTAACCGATCAGTAAACCGCGCCACAGTTCCAGGCTGTGAGCGGTTCATATAACTGCAACCGAACACAACGCAAATAGCTCATTTGTTTGGTTGGCAAAACAAGTGCTGTGTTGTATTAAGCACAGTACGTAGGAAATATGTTCTTATGCGCAGTGCCTGAATAAATACGCGATTCGTCGAGTTGCAATTTGCACAAGGGTGTTTGTCCAAAGTCAAGGCGAAACGCTGTTCGGACAACCACAGACTCATTAATTACATCACTTAGAGGGTCCTAGCAATTAAGTTTGTGGATCTGTCCCACGTACCTTCCCGAACCAATGAGAGCAATCTAGTACGTCACTAACGAAAGGCACTGGCATGGACTGTATGCCTTGTAGAGTCGTGATTGATGTGTGATCTGTTGACAATTTTTCAGCGCTCAAAAATAAATCGCCTGCCTGACATCCAAACATAGAAAACTAAATAACACCATATTTACATTCTTCTATATTTATCTGTCCCGTATTCTTGTTTTCTTATATTTTCTTGAATTTTTATTGGAAGTGCCGTCTATTTCTTCCAAAGTATTTCACACACCAGTTTATCCCTGAGAAACACCCGAATCAAAGAAATCCAACAATTTTTGTCATTATCTGAGTTTCATCTGGAAAGCCTTATCGCGTAACGTTTGGTCAACACAACAACACGTATTACTTAGCTGTTTCTGATTTTTAAATGTAAGCTACTGAAAATGAACTTGCAATTTTTTCCCAACCGTCGAATGCCACGTGCTGTGAAACAAGCAAGGGGCTATCTTAGATCTTCTTTCAACTAAATCATATCTTTAAGAGATACTGTTATCAGAACGCCAGTTTTTGGAAGTTTTTAACCGCAATACTGTCTTGATTTGTTGAGCAGTCTTTGCTTGAGTTTCCTACCTGTAATTTCACCTGTTACGAGATGGACGAAACAAAGTTAAATAGAAACAGCAGTGTGCTTCTTTTTTTTTCTTCCTTTGCGTGGTCCGTGAGAAAGCCTTTGTTCCCGCTCGCATGAACCAAGTGCCATTCCAACTAATTTAAACTTCCTTGTTTTGAATTGCAAATTAATTCGCGAAAGAACATTTCTGTTCCAATGGTTTCTACGAAACGTTACATCTCAGTTAATTAACTTGGGGGGGAAAGGGAAGGCCTCTTTTGCTGGTGAGCAAAAATATCACAAAGAAAAGAAACCTCTGCAGTTCTTAAATATTCCAGATGTAAAGACGGATCAGAGAGGATTCGAAGTTTTGCTAATGAAAAGTAAAATCGGATATTCGCAAAAAAACATGTGTGTTTGAATTTTAATATTGTTCGACGTGAATGGATTTATCTGTGCTCCATAACCTTCGTGGAGTGCACAAAGTTGTAAGTATTGCCACGTTGGAATAAAATATGTCGTTCACTCTAAATTACAGGCAATCACCGTCGCCAAATAATGAGCATATCACGTATGCTCTATTCACGGTTACCTCTACCTATTCTGAAGCACTGCTAAAAATCTACTTCGCGGACATTCCTGTGCGTCATGCAAACAAAGTTTAGAAAATTTCATTATAGGGCTGATGCACCGCACCGCCTTCCTGCGCTCTCAGTCTCTCAGTGTAATAATATTTTGCATAAGAACTATTTCTTATGAAGGCTTTACCAACATACCTATTCTCTCTTTGTTTCTTAATAATATTAGTTTTAAGTAAAGTATTATAATTTTGTAGATAAAATAAAAGTTAAAGTTAAATTAAACAAAATATAACAGTATTAATTCGGTCGTCAGTAAGGTTACGTAGTCTAATTATGTTAGGTTTTTCACTTAAAGGTAAGCACTGCCGTAAGTAAATTTATATCCGTTTGTGGTCACGTGAAACTTTACTTACAAATGTTATATCTTTATTTATATTCTGTTCAATTTTCAGATTGGAGGAAAGCAAGCCTTAAGTAGCTCTTTTCCTTTATCTATTCTTGATTATTCTGCTCGTTCGCTTCTCTATTTGCAGTTATTCTGTGATCATGTCCCCACTGTTGCCACGCCTCGGCTTCAACGCTTGTTATTGGCGGTATTGCCGTACGGCACTTGGTTTTTTCCGTAGGTTATTCGAATGAAGATAGGACAAGACAGTTCCAAGTTAAGCACGGACCAAATATTTTATAAGACTGCAAGAACTTATAACGCCGATATACGTACTCCTTTAAAAAAAAATACATTTAATTAATTTGATCCTGTGGCGACACAAACCGACTTACCAATTAAAGCTACCAAGTTTGAAATTTGCAGACAGGCTAACGACAACGCGAAGCTCTCGTTGTAGCAAGTTGCGAAACAAATGACACACAAATCAACGCTCAAAATTACAAGTCATTGCAGANATTTGCAGACAGGCTAACGACAACGCGAAGCTCTCGTTGTAGCAAGTTGCGAAACAAATGACACACAAATCAACGCTCAAAATTACAAGTCATTGCAGAAAATGTGGCTTCAACTACGATACGTCTTGCTGTTCCGCCCCACGAATGTAGCACTTTGNATTACAAGTCATTGCAGAAAATGTGGCTTCAACTACGATACGTCTTGCTGTTCCGCCCCACGAATGTAGCACTTTATCTCAATCAAACACAATTTGCACAATCGTGTACATGTGCCACAGGACGCTTATAACTTTTGCCGTCACTGTACACACTGTATGGCTACGTCCATAATGTACTTTCCTTCGTGGTTCTAATGCAATAGGTTGCGATTGGTTCGTATCACCATCGAAGAACTTAAACCCTGCATTTCATTGGTTGTGTTAGTGAAAGAAGTACTCTGTTAGCTTTAGCCCAGCGTGCGCCAAAATTAAAACGTTTTATCCCATCAAGCTTCAGCCCTAAAGCTGGTGACTGTAATTTCGTCTAATTGGTCGTCTGGCTGGACGTATTGAAGATGTCTGAGGCCCAGACGCGCGGGAGTACTAAGGTAGTTTCAGATACATGACTCACCGCAACCTCCTCACGCAAGATTCCGAAGTGGCGTGCAGTATTTCCATCGGTTGCTGCTCTTGATTAGATTTCACTAGCGACTCTGTAATTTTCATTAATAATAAAAAGGATAGAGACGTGCTGCACGTCCAAGACTTAAAGAATTCTCTAACTGGAATGTCTATACCTAAAAATTATCAAGGGAACAATTTTTAATCGTTTTTCTCTCGAAAATTACGCTTTTTAGGAAAGTTTTTTTTTGAAACTGATATGCTCAAGTGAATGTTCAGTAAATAATATTCGTAAGATAACAGTACACATATACGAATCAGTTTTTGAATGAAACGTTTGCTGGTTTAGTTGTGTTCTCTATTTGGCAGACAAGCTGCCTTCTTATGCGAGTTAGTGTCAGACTTTTGTTGAATGTTGCTGTGAGGATGTTTCAACATTATGAGATATATTAAAAATAATTTCATTCTCGCCTGGAATAAAATGAAAAATAACTTCCAGTTATTTTTTCATCGCTTTAAGAAACACCTTAAACTCAAATATTTTTGCCGAACCAAAAATCGATAACACAAAATCCAATTAAAATGCATTTTTAGATTTTAACTCGAGTGAATGTCAATGGAATGCGAAGTTACTATTTTTAAATCGGACAAATTGTTCGCCCTCAAGTAGTATTAAACTTTTAATAACTCTCATTTTGAAATTTTATCGTAAAAAAAGTAAAAGACACTACGGTCGAACCACGAATAATTTCAAAGAACTATCTTTTTGCGGTGTTCCGCTGACTTCAACAGTTATTTAAAACTGTAGCCTGACATGTAAATAAAGTGCAGCTTCGAAATTGGCACGGGGAAAAATATATAAATTTCGATTTCTCTATAATCCGTTAATTTTATTTTGTGAATTACTTTGACTTTTATTTACTTTATTCAAGCGATTATTGACTAATGCCTTACATATTCTNTTATTCAAGCGATTATTGACTAATGCCTTACATATTCTGAAATATATTGAAATATAGTTGTCTGTTCTTAAATACAAGTTCATGAAAGCATAACACATATGCAAACTGTGGGCGTGTATACCTATAGTATGTTTGAATAGAGTAAATTCATTTCCTGAGAACTCAGTTTAATGTGGGCCACCAGCTGGTTCAGGAACCAGTTCCTTTGAAACATTAAGATGTCTGCGGTACAGAGAAATGAAATTCTGTGGATTCCCCGACAAAGTACGGAGCAGTTTAGAAACTACTGTGAAAGGTGGGGTGCAAATTTATAAGGAGATAAATGCCGCATTACTTCATGAAGATGTTAAAAGGCACGGTTTTGCAAGCGCCGTCGGGAAATTGAAGAAAATGGCTTAGACAGGGAGTTGAGTTAATGAGTGTTCCAAACCAACAGCAGAGTTGAAGAGAGTAATTCATGAGCATACGAAACTTGGCGGTTTTTTTTACAGTGTGGTGGTAACTTATAAACCGCTGTCGTCTAGCCGGATGCGGAAATATGAAATTTTGGAAACAGTGACAGAAATATTTATTGCCACTGCAAGTAGAGCTCTTGAAATTCTGCAACGAACTTACACTAACATGTGCAATGACGTACAAACGTAGTTTCCTACTTTTCCACAATACGACTGTTTATACCGCAGGGAAACACACCCGTTCCGCGGTATTATTCTGTAGAAGACNATTACAAGTCATTGCAGAAAATGTGGCTTCAACTACGATACGTCTTGCTGTTCCGCCCCACGAATGTAGCACTTTGTTGCATTCAAACACAATTTGCACAATCGTGTACATGTACCACAGAACGCTTATAATTATTGCTGTCCCTGTATGCACTGCATGGTTAAGTCCATAATGGTCTTTCCATCGTGGATCTAATGCGATAGGTTGCGATTGGTTCGTGTCACCATCGAAGAACTGCATTTCATTGGTTGTGTTAGTGAAACAAGTACTCTGTTAGCTTTAGCCCAGCGTGCGCTGAAATTAAAACGTTTTACCCCATCAAGCTTCAGCCCTAAAGCTGGCGACTGTAAATTCCTGTATTTGGTCGTCCGGCTGGACGTATTGAAGATGTCTGAGGCCCAGACGCGCGGGAGTACTAAGGCAGTTTCAGATACATGACTCACCGCAACCTCCTCACGCAAGATTCCGAAGTGGCGTGCAGTATTTCCATCGGTTGCTGCTCTCGATTAGATTTCACTGGCGACTCTGTAATTTTCATAAATAATAAAAAGGGTAGAGCAGTGCTGCACGTCCAAGACTTAAAGAATTCTCTAACTGGAATGTTTATACCTAAAAATTATCAAGGGGACAATTTTGAATAGTTTTTCTCTCAACAATTACGTTTTTAAGGAAAGTTTTTTTTGAATCTCGTATACTCAAGTGATAGTTCAGTAAATAATATTCGTAAGAAAACAGTACACAATTACGAATCAGTTTTTGAATGAAACGTTTGCTGGTTTAGTTGTGTTCTCTATTTGGCAGACAAGCTGCCTTCTTATGNTACGAATCAGTTTTTGAATGAAACGTTTGCTGGTTTAGTTGTGTTCTCTATTTGGCAGACAAGCTGCCTTCTTATGCGAGTTAGTGNAGTTGTGTTCTCTATTTGGCAGACAAGCTGCCTTCTTATGCGAGTTAGTGTCAGACTTTTGTTGAATGTTGCTGTGAGGATGTTTCAACATTATGAGATATATTAAAAATAATTTCATTCTCGCTTGGAATAAAATGAAAAATAACTTCCAGTTATTTTTTCATCGCTTTAAGAAACACCTTATACTCAAATATTTTTGCCAAACCAAAAATCGATAACACAAAATCCTATTAAAATGCATTTTTAGATTTTAACTCGAGTGAATGTCAATGGAATGCGAAGTTACTATTTTTAAATCGGACAAATTGTTCGCCCTCAAGTAGTATTCAACTTTTAATAACTTTCATTTAGAAATTTTATCGTAAAAAAAGTAAAAGACACTACGGTTGAACCACGAATAATTTCAAAGAACTATATTTTTGCGGTGTTCCGCTGACTTCAACAGTTATTTAAAACTGTAGCCTGGCATGTTAATAAAGTGCAGCTTCGAAATTGGCACGGGGAAAAATATATAAATTTCGATTTCTCTATAATCCGTTTATTTTATCTTGTGAATTACTTTGACTTTTATTTACTTTATTCAAGCGAATATTGACTAATGCCTTACATATTGTGAAATATATTGAAATATAGTTGTCTGTTCTTAAATACAAGTTCATGAAAGCATAACACATATGCAAACTGTGGGCGTGTATACCTGTAGTATGTTTGAATAGAGTAAATTCGTTTTCTAAGAACTCAGTTTAATGTGGGCCACCAGCTGCTTCAGGAACCAGTTCCTTTGAAACATTAAGATGTCTGCGGTACAGAGAAATGAAATTCTGTGGATTCTCCGACAAAGTACGGAGCAGTTTAGAAACTACTGTGAAAGGTGGGGTGCAAATTTATAAGGAGATAAATGCCGCATTACTTCAGGAAGATGTTAAAAGGCGCGGTTTTGCAAGCGCCGTCGGGAAATTGAAGAAAATGGCTTAGACAGGGAGTTGAGTTAATGAGTGTTCCAAACCAACAGCAGAGTTGAAGAGAGTAATTCATGAGCATACGAAACTTCGCTGTTTTTTTTTACAGTGTGGTGGTAACTTATAAACCGCTGTCGTCTAGCCGGATGCGGAAATATGAAATTTTGGAAACAGTGACAGAAATATTTATTGCCACTGCAAGTAGAGCTCTTGAAATTCTGCAACGAACTTACACTAACACGTGCAATGACGTACAAACGTAGTTCCTACTTTTCCACAATACGACTGTTTATACCGCAGGGAAACACACCCGTTCCGCGGTATTATTCTGTAGAAGACGAAACTTTGTGAAAGCTTATTTTAGTTTTCTTTTGTCATATGATCTCTGCTCTTTCAATACGCACTGCAGGTCTTTGAACCAATAGTTTTTAAAATGAGGGGATCGGTACTGTTTTTGAGGGATAAAAGGACGATTTTAAGGTAAAAAAGGAACACTTTGAGGGAATAAATAATAATTCTAAGCAAATAATGATTAATTTGGAGTGGAAAAAGGGAAATTTTGAAATAAAAAAGGAAATAAGGGAAATGCATGGTTGCGGTGGTTGGCGCCTGGCGCCTACTTCCTCATTCCCTTGAGTCCGAATGCCCATAATCATTCTTTTNGCGGTGGTTGGCGCCTGGCGCCTACTTCCTCATTCCCTTGAGTCCGAATGCCCATAAGCATTCTTTTTAAATGTTCTAAGCTTATCACATATCAGCGAGTCGCCATGGAGAGTGTTAATCCGCAACGAATGCAACCCTTTAATTATTGATGTAAAGAAACGTGCACGTGCCGCAACGTTAGTAAATTAAAACAGAGTGGAGAGTGGTGGAAAGGAGAGATTTCTGGGTGGCTCTTAACATCAAGGTCTAGAGAGCCGATGAGGGTAAAGCGAGGTGAGTATGGAACAACGCCCGAATGAAAGGTTTGGGGTAAACGGGATAAACCCGAGAAATCCCAACGACCAGAGGTAGCGTCCATAAAGATTCCCACAAGCGAAAATCCGGGAGCGACCTCGCCTGGGAGTCAAACCCTGTTTCACTAGGTGGGAGGTTAGCAGGCAAACCACTACACCGCCGAGGTTAAAACGGATAAGTAATCACCAAACACACTAGAATGTCTTGAAACCAATACTACCATTCGGGAGTAGTTTACATCATGCCCATGCTGTCGTCACATCTCAGATTCAGTAATGGTTACTAACTATATTACCGAACAGAATTTAGTTCCATCATCGGTCGTTCACGAAGAATACGAATTTAGGAGTTTCTAAGCACGGCATCAGCTGATGCTTGTATGCCTGATGAGACTGCAAATTATTTCCAGATCTCGCGGCCTGAGAGGAAGTACACTCTTGGAAATTTCTTTTTCGCCTACTGCCACAACGTGGCGAGGAAAGGTTCTGGTCACGACCCAACCCGAAATTGCACGCCCTTGGTGGTGAAAGATTTGTGTTTGTGTGTGTGTGTGTGTGTGGTAAGGAATAGGGAAGGAGAGAGAGCTCGCGTTGATCCAGCACGCAGCAGGAGGAATAGGGAGCTAGTTGGAGAATCTGCTCCTCGGCGTCGCCACGACAGACGCTCTGGGACTCCCAGGGCGTCAGCGAGATTGATCGTCCTCCGTAACAGACCGCGGTATGAGGGCTCGCGGCAGCTCAGGGCCGCTTCGGCACCTCACGTCCGACGTCCTGGAGCGTCCTGGAGTCGCGGGGTCAGAGGTCCTGGGAAAAGGACGCGGGCAGGAGGGGAGTCGGCGTGGCTCGCCCTTGTATGACGGATGGAGCGCGGTGAACCGACTGTGAAATGAGAATGCTGTGCAGAGAGCTTCTTCCAAATGCCGAACTCATCCACGTGACCAAACTTCAGCAGCAGATCCTCATCTCCTTCAGGATCTTCTTCTCAGAAGAGCTGAACACTTTCGCTTACAGGGTCTAAAAACTATCAGGCCGCATGTTCGTCTAAAACCACCTTTTCTGTCTAAAGACCAGTGAGATCCTGAAGTGCTTTACAGTAAGATTTTCAGCGACCAATATTGAATAGCAGATGTGTCAACAGTTTTGGCACAACGTAACCAAGTTAATATGATGGTCTCATCAGGTGTTAGATAGTGATTCTCTCCTGTATACAACATGTAACTGAAAATCATCGACAAACTCCGGAAGGTGATTCCTGACGAGAATGAATTTACCCTTTTTTCCTCAAATAATTATATGGGGAGCTATGCTCCTCCAAATATCGAATTATTTGAAATGATTTCCGTTACAAATATCAGGAACTACTTGCACTTAAGCTACAAATTGGCGTACAGTGTTTTGTGGAACAGAGATCTTACACATATGAAAATGTGGTTGGTAATACCATCCCTCTTTATCAGGAAAATAGTGGTGCTGATTCGTAACAAACCACAAGGTGGTAACCCCTATTTTCCAAATGAGAGGTATGATATTGCCAACCACATGTTCACAGGTGTAACATATCCATTATACAAAACATTATTCACCGATTTAATGCTTAATCGCAAGTAGTTCCTGATATATGTAAAGAAAATAATTTTAATAATGTGATATTTGAGTCGCATAGCTCCCCCAATGATCCATTTAGGGAAAAATTGTACATACATTTTCGTCTCATATTTCCGCCAGGAATTAGATCGGGGAATTTTTCGGTGACATTTAGTTACACGTTGTAGAGTGAGCGCCGTACATTTTCCGAAGTCACAACATGTAAACTTTATTTATTAGTACAAAATTGCAAAAATTTNTGTAGAGTGAGCGCCGTACATTTTCCGAAGTCACAACATGTAAACTTTATTTATTAGTACAAAATTGCAAAAATTTTATGATTGTGCACAGGACAAATGTTTATTACTACGTAATTGTGGAAAATACTGCTGAGCGTCAGGATATTACAATGGTGGCATTCCCAACATGAATAAATTTATATTCTGTAGTTTTTGCTTTGTCACATTTATAAAGCGCAATTTTTTGCTTTCTTGATTGAAATGCAAACAAAAAAAAANTTCTGTAGTTTTTGCTTTGT
The DNA here is from genome assembly GCA_002778355.1 of Clitarchus hookeri. NCBI lineage: Eukaryota > Metazoa > Arthropoda > Insecta > Phasmatodea > Phasmatidae > Clitarchus > Clitarchus hookeri. The sequence goes on from NQII01005308.1 coordinate 27,690, forward strand.
CACATTTATAAAGCGCAATTTTTTGCTTTCTTGATTGAAATGCAAACAAAAAAAAAATTACTTGTACGAATGAAATTATTTTATTTTTAGATAATTCCACTAGCGGTTTACAAACACCGAGTGAAGTGTGTGAAAAGCAATGAGATATTGGCGGCTCTTAACATCGAGGTCTTGAGAGTCGATCAGGGTGAAATTAGGGATGAAGCAGCGCCAGAACGCAAGGGCNGAGGGGAGTCGGCGTGGCTCGCCCTCGTATGACGGATGGAGCGCGGTGAACCGACTGTGAAATGAGAATGCTGTGCAGAGAGCTTCTTCCGAATGCCGAACTCATCCACGTGACCAAACTTCGGCAGCAGATCCTCATCTCCTTCAGGAAATTCTTCTCAGAAGAGCTGAACACTTTCGCTTACAGGGTCTAAAAACTATTAGGCCGCATGGTCGTCTAATACCACCTGTTCTGTCTAAAAACCAGTGAGATCCTGAAGTGCTTTACGGTAAAATTTTCAGCGACCAATATTGAATAGGAGATGTGTCAACAGATTTGGCACAATGTAACCACGTTAATATGATGGTCTCATCGAGTGTTAGATAGTTATTCTCTCGTGTATACAACTTGTAACTAAAAATCATCGACAAACTCCGGAAGGTGATTCCTGGCGAAAATGAATTTACCATTTTTTCATTAAATAATTATTAGAGGAGCTATGCTCCTCCAAATATCGAATTATTTGAAATGATTTTCGTTACAAATATCAGGAACTACTTGCACTTAAGCTACAGATCGGCGTATAGTGTTTTGTGGAACAGAGATCTTACACATATGAAAATGTGGTTGGTAATACCATCCCTCTTTATCAGGAAAATAGTGGTGCTGATTCGTAACAAACAACAAGGTGGTAATCCCAATTTTCCAAATGAGAGGTATGATATTGCCAACCACATGTTCACAGGTGTAACATATCCATTATACAAAACATTATTCACCGATTTAATGCTTAATCGCAAGTAGTTCCTGATATATGTAAAGAAAATAATTTTAATAATGTGATATTTCGAGTCGCATAGCTCCCCCAATAATCCATTTAGGAAAAAATTGTACATACTTTTCCGTCTCATATTTCCGCCAGGAATCAGCTCAGGGAATTTTTCGGTGACATTCAGTTACACGCTGTAGAGTGAGCGCCGTACATTTTCCGAAGTCACAACATGTAAACTTTATTTATTAGTACAAAATTGCAAAAATTTTATGATTGTGCACAGGACAAATGTTTATTACTACGTAATTGTGGAAAATACTGCTGAGCGTCAGGATATTACAATGGTGGCATTCCCAACATGAATAAATTTATATTCTGTAGTTTTTGCTTTGTCACATTTATAAAGCGCAATTTTTTGCTTTCTTGATTGAAATGCAAACAAAAAAAAATTTACTTGTACGAATGAAATTTTTTTATTTTTAGAAAATTCCACTAGCGGTTTACAAACACCGAGTGAAGTGTGTGAAAAGCAATGAGATATGGGCGGCTCTTAACATCGAGGTCTTGAGAGTCGATCAGGGTGAAATTAGGGATGAAGCAGCGCCAGAACGCAAGGGCGGGAGAAACGGGTGACCCCCCGAGAAAACCCGCCGAGCAGTGGTGACATGCGGCACGAGTCCCTCGTGCGATATTTACGTGAAATTTACGGAGAGAACGATATTGAAAAAAACGAACAGACCGTAATTTAACGCTGATGTCTGAATAATTTGTAACCGGTATTTTCCTTTTTTTTTACGGAATTTTTTTTTAACAGTGTGGCCAGGTTATATTTACTTTGGAGTTCAGAAAACAATTCTTGCAACTCTACGCACAACAAAACGGCAACATCTTGACTGCATTTGAGACTGGAATACGATGGGTAAATGTTTATAGTTCTGCCTGCTTCTATTGTACCACATTCCCCTCTTCTTTGCAGTTATTTCTGAAGGATACAGTGACTCTTTGCATGATCAGAATGCCCTAAAACTTAAAGGGAACCGTACCCGGTTCGCCTTGGTGGGAGGCGAGTAATTTAACCACTACACCACCGTGGCCCCTTCAGACACCGACGTAGAAATGCTCTGTGCACCGTAACAACAGTTTTAAGTAAAGAAATGTTTTTAAATACGTTATGGTCGTCCGCCAGTTTTTATGCTGCGAATGTTGCTTTGAACATCTCAAATTAGATTTTATATAGGTTTTCATTTTGCTTTGTTTCATTTTTGGAAATGGTAAGTTTCACTTTATTTGAGTGACCAAGAACAGTACTTTTTTCATGCTAACGAATTATTTTATTGAAGTATATTATAATCTGAAGATTTTTGTGCATTGGGCCTGTAATTAAATAAACTGTACAAGTTGACGTACAATTGAGCTCTACGAAGTAGTGAACGTGTGCTAAAGCGTTACTTAATTTGATTGTCAGAACTAGCGCCGTTTTATTTACTTGACTTACGAGGGCTGAAGAAGGACGGGAAATATTACCAGACGGGGTATCTGGTAACTCGCACTACGCAGCTGCACTTTTATTCAACTAAATTGAGGAATGGTAATCCAACAGAGGAAAACCAAACCTAGTGCATTAAAGCCCATAACCATCGAGCGCTTAGTTTCAATCTTTCGAAATTCAAGTGAAGTGAAGTGAAGAGATTAGGGCGTCTCTTAACAGCGAGGTCTTGAGAGCCAATGAGGGTGACTGAGGTGACTATGGAGCGAAACCCCGGTGACTAGCGTTATCGTTTAGAAGTTTAAGTTAGGTTTTTAGTCACAGCGACCAAATAATACGGTTGGACACCACAATTAGAGACATCACAAGTAGGCTCCGTTGCACTCACGAATCATCTGGGTACCCATAAACTTAAGTCGTGTAGTAAGTAAACGACACGGAAATTTCGCGCATTCATTTAGGGATAAGCTGAACTTTAACCACATGCACACCGGAGATCCTGTTTCTATTGGACCACAGTTTGTTAGACTTCCCAAGACGACTTTCTACCAACAACAAAACTTCAAGGAAAATCAGAACCGAATCCTGTGCTACAAACTCAGGGGTTGGACTCGAGCATAAGTTAACGCACAACTAAGGCTGCGTCTGAATGCTCTTCAAGTATACACAAGTTCGTACTTGGCCCCGCCTGTGACGTCACCCCGTACGTACTAGAGCTGCCCGAATTCCCAGCACGAAATGTTTACTTGCTGGGCGTACTTGCGTTCTTATGGCAGTCGCCATATTTGTTTTGTTTATCTTCGTGACTGTTCAAAGATGGTATGCAACACCGATTTAATGATTTGGTTAATAGTAAACGTACCAATTTATAACATGATTAAAAAAAAAAATTTGTACTTAACTATTAAAATTTCTGCTTAGAAACGAAACACACTCATGCCTGTATGCAGTGGTTACAACGGTTGCCGTCAGAACGTGTAACGAGTGTAGTATGAAGCATAGAACAATAGGCGAAGACCATTCCTAATAATCTGGACAAATACACACAAACGGGCAAGCAAGCAAATGGCCGTACTTGACAAGTATAAACGAACAAATCGTATACGGCCAGTGAGGCTCCAGTGCACAAAGAATTGTGGAGTCTAGCTTGTTTCCGATTGAGTCCTGTGAAAATTCCGGGTCTCAAGTAACTTATAAGTGAGAAGTCTGAGTGTGACCCAGATTCGACCGAAAATACAGCCAACTAAAAGTGTACGACCTGGGAGAAGTTTAGCCCAGTGGCGAACCGTTATTGCAGTAGCAGAGGGAAAACGATTTACTCGCAGAGGAACTGCGAGCGATTAATTTGGGGGGGGGGGAGTGTGTCTGTCCGATGAAACAACTACTGAAAATTATATATTCGTGTCTATAAGTTTGTTTCTGTATAATGGCTAATTTTTAAATAAATCTATACTAAAACTCCCCTGCCGTAAATGCATGTTTTCATCACAAAAGTTGAGGTAAGTTGAGAGATTTGCGCGGCTCTTAACAACAAGGTCTTGAGAGCCGATGAGGTGAGAATATATCAGCGCCGGAATACAAGGGCAGGGGAAACGGGAGACCTCAGAGAAAAATCCGCCGGCCAGCGGCATCGTCTGGCACGATTCCCACTTGCGAAAATCCGGGAGTGACCCAGCTGGGGATTGAACCCGGTCCGCCTTGGTGGAAGGCGAGCAGTCTAACCGCTTAGCCACCACGGCTCCTTTCACCACAAAAGAAAATGTTGGCAGCAAGTTAGAAAATAATGTTCTACGTGTAAACAACATAATTTTCTTCGTTCATGTGCAGGCTTCAGGAGAAAGTATTAGGTACTAGTTTGGCCTTGACATCTGGTAACATATTNATTGAAAAAAACGAACAGACCGTAATTTAACGCTGATGTCTGAATAATTTGTAACCGGTATTTTCCTTTTTTTTTTTTTACGGAATTTTTTGTTAAGAGTGTGGCCAGGTTATATTTACTGTGGAGTTCAGAAAACAATTCTTGCAACTCTACGCACAACAAAACGGCAACATCTTGGCTGCATTTGAGACTGGAATACGATGGGTAAATGTTTATAGTTCTGCCTGCTTCTATTGTACCACATTCCCCTCTTCTTTGCAGTTATTTCTGAAGGATACAGTGACTCTTTGCATGATCAGAATGCCCTAAAACTTAAAGGGAACCGTACCCGGTTCGCCTTGGTGGGAGGCGAGTAATTTAACCACTACACCACCGTGGCCCCTTCAGACACCGACGTAGAAATGCTCTGTGCACCGTAACAACAGTTTTAAGTAAAGAAATGTTTTTAAATACGTTATGGTCGTCCGCCAGTTTTTATGCTGCGAATGTTGCTTTGAACATCTCAAATTAGATTTTATATAGGTTTTCATTTTGCTTTGTTTCATTTTTGGAAATGGTAAGTTTCACTTTATTTGAGTGACCAAGAACAGTACTATTTTCATGCTAACGAATTATCTTATTGAAGTATATTATAATCTGAAGATTTTTGTGCATTGGGCCTGGAATTAAATAAACTGTACAAGTTGACGTACAATTGAGCTCTACGAAGTAGTGAACGTGTGCTAAAGCGTTACTTAATTTGATTGTCAGAACTAGCGCCGTTTTATTTACTTGACTTACGAGGGCTGAAGAAGGACGGGAAATAATACGAGACGGGGTATCTGGTAACTCGCACTACGCAGCTGCACTTTTATTCAACTAAATTGAGGAATGGTAATCCAACAGAGGAAAACCAAACCTAGTGCATTAAAGCCCATAACCATCGAGCGCTTAGTTTCAATCTTTCGAAGTTCAAGTGAAGTGAAGTGAAGTGAAGAGATTAGGGCGTCTCTTAACAGCGAGGTCTTGAGAGCCAATGAGGGTGACTGAGGACTATGGAGTGAAACCCCGCTGACTAGCGTTATCATTTCGAAGTTTAAGTTAGGTCGTTAGTCACAGCGACCAAATAATACGGTTGGACACCACAATGAGAGACATCACAAATAGACTCCGTTGCACTCAAGAACCATCTGGGTACCCACAAACTTAAGTCGTTTGATAAGTAAACGACACGGAAATTTCGCGAATTCATTTGAGAACAAGCTGAACTTTAACCACATGTACACCGGAGATCCTGTTTCTATTGGACCACAGTTTGTTAGACTTCTTAAGACGACTTTCTACCAACAACGAAACTTCAAGGAAAATCAGAACTGAATCCTGTGCTACAAACTCAGGGGTTGGACTCGAGCATAAGTTAACGCACAACTAAGGCTGCGTCTGAATGCTCTTCAAGTATACACAAGTTCGTACTTGGCCCCGCCTGTGACGTCACCCCGTACGTACTAGAGCTGCCCGAATTCCCAGCACGAAATGTTTACTTGCTGGGCGTACTTGCGTTCTTATGGCAGTCGCCATATTTGTTTTGTTTATCTTCGTGACTGTTCACAGATGGTATACAACACCGATTTATGGATTTGATTAATAGTAAACGCACCAGTTGACAACATGATTAAAAAAATTTTTTTTGTACGTAGCTATCAAAATTTCTGCTTAGAAACGAAACAAGCTCATGCCCGTTTACAGTAGTTACAACGGTTGCCGTCAGAACGTGTAACGAGTGTAGTATGAAGCATAGAACAATAGGCGATGACCATTCCTAACAGTCTGGACAAATACACACACGCGGGCAAGTAAGATAATGGCCGTACTTGACAAGTATAAACGGACAAATCGTATACGGCCAGTGAGACTCCAGTAAAACAAATAATTGTGTAGTTTAGCTTGTTTCCGAATGAGTCCTGTGAAAATTCCGGGTCTCAAGTAACTAATAAGTGAGAAGTCTGAGTGTGACCCAGCGTCGACCTAAAATAGAGCCAACTAAAAGAAGAGAGATGAGGAGAAGTTTAGCCCAGTGGCGAACCGTTATTGCAGTAACAGAGGGAAAACGATTTACTCGCAGAGGAACTGCGAGCGATTCATTAGGGGAAGGGGGAGGGAGGGAAAGTGTGTCTGTCCGATGAAACAACTACTGAATATATATATTCGTGTCTACAAGTTTGTTTCTGTAAAAGGGCAAATTTTTTAATAAATCTATACTAAAACTCCCCTGCCCGTAAATGCACGTTTTCATCACAATAGTTGAGGTAAGTTGAGACATTTGTGCGGCTCTTAACAACAAGGTCTTGAGAGCCGATGAGGTGAGAATATATCAGCGCCGGAATACAAGGGCAGGGGAAACGGGAGACCTCAGAGAAAAATCCGCCGGCCAGCGGCATCGTCTGGCACGATTCCCACTTGCGAAAATCCGGGAGTGACCCAGCTGGGGATTGAACCCGGTCCACCTTGGTGGAAGGCGAGCAGTCTAACCGCTTAGCCACCACGGCTCCTTTCACCACAAAAGAAAATGTTGGCAGCAAGTTAGAAAATAATGTTCTACGTGTAAACAACATAATTTTCTTCGTTCATGTGCAGGCTTCAGGAGAAAGTATTAGGTACTAGTTTGGCCTTGACATCTGGTAACATATTGACCTTTTGAGAAGCTTACAGTGTCTCTGAACGTATAAAACAGAGAATTAATCTAAAATCACTACAAATTGAAGAACGCCCAAATAAACCCTTTTTGAAATTTTTCTAATCCTTCCTTCTGTTATAATGACAGCCATAATTTATTAATATAACTTTCTTGTTTAAATATGTCGTTAAAAATATTCAGTCTGATTAAATTTTTTAGTATATTGAGTTTATTGTTAAAAAAAAGTATGCCCAGTAAGTTCTAGGTTTGAGTCCCGAAATTCGCTTACACCACCCAACGATAGACCCCAGTCGTCAATGGTACCAAGGCTTGTAGGCAACTGATACATATTGACCAACTGCTAGCTTTCCCTTCCCAACCTCCAACACCAGCTCTGGCGTCATTCGCTACAGACGAAGATGCATGTGACTTTACTGCAATCTTGCTGGCGTGCTAGTTGGCTTGGAGTCGCCATGTTTCCAGCCGAATGATATTATCGTTCTACGTTTTCTATGCCAGATTTACCACACTATCATTCAAAATGTCATTAAATTCCAGTAAATTCTGACAGGTATTAGAACAGACGTCTTGGTGTTGTACAGCGAACCAAACCTATGGTGGTAAGGGGTAAGGACCAATCAGGAAAGGCTGGCATGTACAAAGTTCCTTTTGCGTAAACTACACCTTCAAAACCAAAACCACAATAGTAGTAAGTTATGGGTCTCCGGGCATCCAGGGTTCAGATATAGGACGAAGGAGATGTACGCCATCTTGTTTTTACCTAAAAATTTGCCATTTTTTCCTCTAAATCGACCATTGCCACATTGAATTCGGTATTTTTCACTCAAAAATTCCATTTTTCCCCTCCAAATATCTCTTTTTTCCCTGAAAAAAAGATCCATGCCCCAAAATTGCATTAACGAGCCACCGAAAGGCTATTTTTGAACGACTTGANCACAATAGTAGTAAGTTATGGGTCTCCGGGCATCCAGGGTTCAGATATAGGACGAAGGAGATGTACGCCATCTTGGTTTTACCTAAAAATTTGCCATTTTTTCCTCTAAATCGACCATTGCCACATTGAATTCGGTATTTTTCACTCAAAAATTCCATTTTTCCCCTCCAAATATCTCGTTTTTCCCTGAAAAAAAGATCCATGCCCCAAAATTGCATTAACGAGCCACCGAAAGGCTATTTTTGAACGACTTGAAAGATTTTAGGTGTTCTTTTAATACGTGTATGACACCACCCCCTTGCCAAACCCAAAGCCAAGCTCATCTCTCTCGCTTCCCATTTCAACCCCCTAGAAATTATTATAAAACTCGTAAAAAATCTAGAATATTCAAGAACATTTAATGTTACCTTAACCTACCCCTAGCTCAACCCACCACCATCACCTCACCCCTCCCGTTTGCAAAACCTAATCAATTATAATAAAAATTGCAAAAAAAATATTTAACAATTTCTACACTCACACTCTTCCCATCAACCTCGACTCACCCCTCGTCAAAACCCACCTCTGGCAATTATCATAAAATAAAAACAAAAAATATTATATTAATACATGAACATATAACATTATATCCCCTTCCCTTGCTTAACCATTAAGACCCCCATCCCCCGCCNATTATATTAATACATGAACATATAACATTATATCCCCTTCCCTTGCTTAACCATTAAGACCCCCATCCCCCGCCGTCGAAGTACTCATCAATGACTCCTAACCGTCAAGTGCAAGGAAGCATGAAAAANATTAAGACCCCCATCCCCCGCCGTCGAAGTACTCATCAATGACTCCTAACCGTCAAGTGCAAGGAAGCATGAAAAAAACTTACTGTGTGAAGGGCCCATCCTGTGATACGCAACGATGTGGCAAATGCAAACATTTGTTCAAGCACGGTGATAAGCTGAAGATACATAACAAGAACTGCAAGTTCAGAGTTAATACAGCTAAGAAACGACCTGTACCAGCACNGGTGATAAGCTGAAGATACATAACAAGAACTGCAAGTTCAGAGTTAATACAGCTAAGAAACGACCTGTACCAGCACTTGGTGACATCGCATCGAATGGATTATACCAGAAACAGTCATCTTTCAAGGGTATATTAAATGTTTATGTGACTGTAATATTTTTTTATGTTCGAAATATAAGTGTACATACTTGGACCACATTAAGCAAAGAACAATTAATCAATTAACAGAAAAATGTGAAGGAGGTCCTATAAAGTTCAATTTTTGGCTGGAGTGTACCTACGAAAAGCCTCAGTGTTTTGATAAAGCCATCAGTCGCTGAGAGTTTAAGACTCCGAATCAAGAACTCTACAATGTTGATAGTATCCCAGACGCTGTAAAGGCCTTGAAAAACTTTGTCGAGAAGAATATGAGTATATGGCAAAGGGTTCTGGTTGGACACTTATTAGCGTAGACTTCCTTGAATTGCATATAAACCGATTATATTCATTATGTTAAAAGTGAGAATGTTGCTGGAAAGATGTTACATCAATGGTATGGAGACTATTGGTATTCTGAATTTGTTTGTAAACTGAAGTATGTAATATATATATTATATAAAAAAAAAAAATTTCTCGTTCGTGTTGTACAATGCCTGTGCTTTCCTGGTATAGGGACTATCATGGTCTTGGTTTCCAGGTCTGCCACTACATATCAATACTGTTAAGTGCGCATGATAATAAAAATAAATTAAATAACGTGGGCAAAATATGATAGTACTTAAATATTTGCTATAATGCCGTGTCACTAAGTGTGCACAAATAGTGATGTTGTAGCACAGGTAATATGTTGAAAGGAAGTGCACAAACAATAAGAGTAGACTGATATTGTAATACATTCTCATACAGTTGGATGCAACAGACTTGGAGCGGGAAGGGCGAAGGTCGAGCCAGACTTTACCCGCAAGAGCAGTGTTGGATGAGGTGTTGGTCAGCGGGAAGGGGGTGGTCGATGCTTTTCGTGGCTTCCAGGAGTCCTTGATGCGCGGGGTGGGGGTTGGTGGGTGAGCAAGGGATGGGGGTCTAATGTTATGTTTGTTAAATTTTTGAAAATTGTTATGACTTTTTATAATAATGACCTTAGGTTGGGTAGGGGAGGGGTCAGGTGAGGGTGGTGAATGAGTGTGCGGATATCATTATATTATTCTCCATTTTTTAGAAATGTTTTTTATTTGTTTGCGATTCTTTATAATAATTTCCAGGGGTGTGAGGAGAGCAGGGAAGGTTAGGGTANAGAAATGTTTTTTATTTGTTTGCGATTCTTTATAATAATTTCCAGGGGTGTGAGGAGAGCAGGGAAGGTTAGGGTAATGTGATTAGCGGGGGTAGGGTAGGCTAACGTTATATATTTTCTTAGATTTTTTATTTTTTATTTTTCGATATTTTTTTATTTTTTATAATTATTTCTAGCGGGTGTTGATGTAAAGGGGGTGATGTGAGGGAGATGGGGTAAGCGAGGTTTGGCATAGGGTAACGTTATGTGTTCTACAATTTTCTAGAATTTTTTTGCGATTTATTGTGATAATTATTTTTGTGGGTAAGAGGAAGGGAAGGGGGTGAGGTAAGCTTGACTTTGGGTTTGGTGAGAGGGTGATAAACTTCACATTAATTGAAACACAAATATTTCGTTAAGGTTTATGTACCAAATTTCCGAATACTTACACACATCTATGTAACGGGGTGTGTTCACTTTGCACTCATTGTGTTCAGAATTCACCGTTTGTGGTCAACTGGGTTGTGATCTCACGAGGTTCTCTACTTTGTTTACCAAAATTGTTTTGTATTTTATGCTTCATTTCTATTCTTCTTGTCTTTATGTCGTAGGTGCAATTCTCGCCTTGTTTACGTATTGCAGTAGTTTCCATGTTTGGATTTGTATATTGCTGGACATTCCACAACTTCTTACATAAGTTAGATGTAAGGTCGGTTGTTCAAATTCAGTAGCTCCGATGAGACTGCGAAAAATATTATCTTAAAGGGAAAAATAGTATATGGTTGACATTTTATTGTCCTTGCGTGTTGTTCTCCACTTCATCTGTATCTCTAATTTGATGTTTGTCCTTTTATTTTTCTTGCCAGTCTTAAACATTGCCTTCGTAATTTTACAGAAACCTCAATCAACTAATTTTTACCTCCAAGTTCGATGACTACTGATTTCTTTATCTTGTTGGCCTTCTGTGAAACTATCTTGTCTGCCGAATAATGAATGTCCAGATCCTTGTTCAGTGAACAGGCAGTGCCGTGTTGACTCTAAACCAAGTTTAGGGTGTTAATATCACTGTCACCGAGCACAAGTATTTCCCTACCTTTAATTACAGCCTGCAGAACTTATACATTTGAATATGAAACATGAACAGTAGGTTTCCAACATGGCCATGATGCCTTTGCCCGGTATTTATCTTATGTCTTTAAGATATAAGAATGAACTTAGCAAAAAAAAAAAAAAAAAAAAAA